>CM029279.1:24796151-24895083 GCA_016920895.1 Vaccinium myrtillus | reverse complement strand
CATAACCGTGTCACGTGACCAAACGGTTACACCGGACTTGAGATCTGAACAGTTACACATGACGTCATGCGCTCATCATTTAAGAGACTTGGAGAGCAAGAATACGAATGCATATATATATATATCAAGGGATAAACCCTAGAGGTACACACATAACTTGAGATCTAAATACTCTATCTATAAGCTCTCCTTCTTCATTTACTAATTTGATTGTCGGAGTGTCCTCAGGCAAGTGGCCTGAGTGACACTAACCAGTTCTCTCTGGTTGCAAGTTCAAGTGAGAAGAGGGAGCTCCACCGTTGTAAAGAGAAAGCACCATCGTGAATCACCCCAACAGAGGGGAAGATACAAAAATTTCTAAGAGAGAAAATTACCAAGTTCGTTAAAAAAAAACAAAAGCGCTATGTGCTTTTGTGTACCTACTGAAAAGTTCGAAGCTACTTAGAGTTAAGTTGTTCTTGACCATCCATTTCGCCAAACGAAATTAAAAATCTCATATATCTATTGATGTCGAATCAAAATGATTTTTTGCATTGATACAATACTCTATGAGGTGTTTTACACCGGTGGTGCAAAGAATGTTTTCTCATATTACTATTGCACCTTGTTGCTTTTTACAGAAATTTCAACATATTTGCTAATAGAAAGTGAATATGAAGAATGTTCCGTTTAACTCGCTGGACGGAAAACTTCTCTGGTACTACTCTTTCATTCTTTTTCATAACTCAAATGTTCGGGTCAGTTTAGGCGCACTTCAACTAATCCAGAGAGCCCAATTCCACTGTTCCGATGAAAGTCAGAGTAAAGTTTCGTATGAACTAACCACAAAAGAGTTTATAACACCTAAGAAATTTCGATACTTAGATCTTAGGATGGAGCAAACCAACCACCAAATATGATATATGCCAACCCCTTGCGATTAATAGTACTCTTTCCTTTGTGAGAACCATTAATTAATTTTAGTCAATAAAGTAAAACCTCCCTCTTAAAACGAAACATTATTGAAGCACGTATTCCTGACGTTGAATCCGTAGCAAGATATTTCATCGCTAAACTATTCGGTTCTCATTTCCATTTTGGTTTTGTTTAAAATTTGAATTTGTTACCACTGCTCGAGTGATTGACTAAAGATGTTAAGTGGGTCATACTTATTTTTTCAGTCACATTTACTTTATTGCTATGGGTAGTAACCTTTGAAAGATGGTACATGGATTGGCGTCTTACGGGTCTCACACAAGTAATCTGGAATGCTCATTGATTTTAAAATGTTTTTTCAAGTGGCCTTCCAAAAAATCAGCTCAATCGGATACTTATAAGTCCTGGATCGAACATACCAATTTTTCTTTCAAAATCAAAGATCCTATATTCTGAATGAAAAATTGATATGTTAGATCAAGCACTTATAGGTAATTAGGTAATTGATTGATCTAATTTTTTACGGAGTCACTCAAAAGAATATTTTAAAATTAATAAACGGTGCAGATCACTTTGTGAGACCCGTAGATGGGTTCCAACTGCTGATGTCGATGCACATATGGTCACACCTTTATTTATTTTTTGTGTGTAACAAAGTAGCTATCGTACCAGAGAGAGACGATTTGAAAAGTCAACAGAAGAACTTTCGATCAGTCACATTGACTGTGTCAAAGAACTCAAAAACAGAGAGGAATTGTGATCGAACACAGCAGTTTCGAAAACTTGTTTTTTTGTCCCTCAACCATCAATTGAACCTACATAGTCCCTTAATTAGTCGATACAATAAAAATCTAAGGGTAATCTTATCTGTTACTATACTATTGTTACAATTTTGATGGAGAAACTTGCAATCAAGATTTTTCAGACTCTACTAGAATGAATTTTTTTTTTTTGGGTTACATACCCGCAATTTCTTGTTTCGGAGTGGCTCCAACTATCAATAGCACGCGACCATATTATTTATGCGTGAAAATATTATTATTATTATTTATTTTATTTTATTTTATTTATTTTCATTTTGCAAAACTAATAGGAGTATTATTTACTCAAGACATTAAAGTATTCACGGTGCACGGAAAAATGGAGATATAGAGTAAGGGATGCAGATGCCCTAAACGGGGGAACCATTTTCTCACGATAAACATAGAGGTACCGAACGGCAGTGTACAGAAATTGTACTAATCAGCTTGCGGGGCCCACTTTTGGGTCCCGCAAAAATGATCCGAATCGTTCAATAATTTTAAAATAATTTTCCAAGTGTTCTTGCAAAAAATCAGCTCAATTAGATATGCGTAAGTCCTTCATCCAAATTTCCAGTTTTTCATTCAAAACTTAGGATCCTGAATTCTGAATGAAAAACTTGAAGTTTGGATGAAGTACTTACGCATATCCAATTGAGCTGATTTTTCGCACGAACAATCGAAAAATTATTGAACGATTCGGATCATTCATGCGGGACCCAAAAGTGGGCCCCGCAAGCCGATTAGTACAATTTCTGTACACTGCTGTTCGGTACCCGTAGCATCTTCCTCTTTGTCAAATGTTTTCTTGGATCTGTAGGATATTCGTAGCTCAATGTTTTTTCTTGGATCTGTGATTAGATTTTTTACTTCCAATCTGTAAGTAAACCATTTCTAGCATGATCAGTAGATGCCTCCTTATAGTTGGGTCTCTAAAAAAAAACCACGATTTTAGCACCAGTTCGACCGGATCAATCTCAAGAGAAAAAAAAAACTACCTATTTCACTTGCTAGTTACGTTCATCAGGAAATAAAATCAGAAGGTTGGACAATCTTTCTTTGTTTTGATTCAAGTTTTCCACTATATTGCTATAGGCAGAAAATATTAGAACTTTGAAACACGGGTTCTTTGCTAGTTAATTAATCAGTAATTATAAAGAACAATTATGAACATGGGTTTCATGCTAACATTATTTGGAAGTATTTATTTTTTTGAACTGGATTTATTTGGAAGTATTTAGAGAACAAGTTATTTCCGCCGGCGGTGGAAACAAATGTTTCGTCCAAATCAATTGCAGCGGTTCGTGTGACTGTGTAGTACACAATCACATTGACTACCCAATCACACACGGACCGCTGTGTTTGATTTGGAGGAAACATTTGTTTCCGCCGGTGGTCCTCGGGCACTTTTTAAAGAGTACTACTAAGATTTGGGGTACTGGAATTGTTCTAGTGTCATTGGTTTAAGAATTTTTTTTTTATTGTTTATTAATTTGGCGTCAATTTTTTGGTAATTGAATTAAAAGAAAATCAAAAAATCTTTAAACAACAAACCCCAGACTATGTAGTCAACTAGTCAACCGGAGTATCTTCTTTTAACTAGCTATTGGTACAAGTAAGAGCATCCTCATCAGGCTCAACAAAGATTGGACCAAATTTAACCTTAAAAACACCTTTTATAAATTAACAAGTCACTTTTTTAAAAAGTCACAAAATCAGACTCTCTATTCAGGAAGTCAGGAGAGAGAATTGCTTTAACTCGTGAACAATGCCTTAAAGGATTTACCGAGTTACTGTAACAAAGTTATAACTTTTGCAAATTTACAAAAAATTTGTTGAGTCTGATTTTGGGGTTTTTTTTCCCCCGTTCACTCAACAACTTAGCCATCAGGGGGATTTGCCTCCCCTGATGAGGATGCTCTAAGATAAGACAGATCTACTTTTGATTGGGTTTTGCAAACAGGTTCCCCAAAAACCCCACCTTTTCAGGGATTCTGGGGCGCTGCTGCGGGGCACCGTGCCCTACGGCCAAAACGACGCCGTTTCGAGGCTTAAAAATGCAGAATTTTTTTTTTGGCAAAACGACATCATTTTGCCTTCTAACCTACAAAACCCCCCAAATCCCCAAATTCCATTGATCAGCAGAGCGGGAAACCCTTCTTTCCCAAAAATGGAAAATCGATCTGAGTCTTCTCAACAGCTGACCCCTATGGAAACTCTACCACCGACCATCGTCGTAGCTAACGCTTTGTCAACTCCGGCACGGCCCACAACCAGTGATGGCGCACTGACCTCGCCTAAAGCGTAATCTCCTATCTTCGATCTGTGACTCTATTGTTGTTGCCTCAAGAAATCTGACTACTAAAAGAAATCTGGCTACTAAAATATGTTACCATATAGGAAGAAGTTCGAGAGAATGAAGATTACTATTTTTTTTTTCATGTAATAATCAGGCTCGTGAATAAGCTAATAAGAAATCATATTTTAATCTGTAATGGCTGTGTACGGTTATGTGCACTTTGGTTTATTGTTTTACATAGGCCAGTGACCAATGCACGTGTTTAGCATTTGTTATTGTTTACAGTGTCACATAACTCAGAAAAAATGCTAACATTTGTAAATAATATTTTGTGAATGTTACTTATATATTGCATGTGAAGTAATATCTTGTGAATATGCGTTTTAACCTTAATGTGTATTGCTAAATGTTAGAATGGAAGGTGATGGACTTGAGGAGTCTATGAAAGAGTTGTCGAGTGAGTATGCTTTATCTCTTGGAATGGAGTTTGAATCCGAGGAGGATGCATATAATTTCTACAATGATCATGGAAGAGTTATGGGTTTTAGCATTAGAAGGGACTACTGTACAAAAAGCAGGAAAGATGGTGTTTTGATTAATCGAAAGTTTGTTTGTAGTAAGGAAGGTAAAAGATTAAAAGATAAACGGTCCCTAGTGGTGGAAATTCCTCGGAGTGAGACAAGAACTAATTGCAATGCGTTCTTGTACATAAAGTTTGACCATCAAAAATCAAAATGGATTGTGAAAGGCTTTGAAGTAAGTCACAATCACCATTTGCATCTACCTCAGTGTACTTATTTGTTGCACTCTCAAAGAAGGATATGTGAGACACAAGCTCTAAATATAGAGATAGTTATTGATAGTGGTTTATCGCTTAAGGCGTCGCATGACCTTATTAGTGCCCAATATGGGGGGAAGGAATTTGTAGGGTTCGTACGAGAGGACCAAAAAAGTTACTTGTGTGCAAGAAGACAAAGGAGTTTACAATTTGGTGAAGCATCGGCTTTGTTGGGATACTTTCATAGTCACTCGGCTTTGAATCCTTACTTTTTTTACGATGTTCAATTTGATATTGAGGAGATGATTACCAATATCTTCAGGGCTGACCATGAGATGATCACGAATTTTGAACTTTTTGGAAATTTTGTGTCTTTTGATACAACATTCAAAACAAACAAAGATTGTTGGCCTCTTGCTATTTTCACTAGGTTTAACCATTTTAGAATGACGACAATTTTTGGTGCGGCCCTTTTGTATGACGAAACTTCGGAATCTTTTGAATGGTTGTTTAACTGTTTCTTGCGTGCAATGGAGGGGGAAGAGCCGAAGTCCATATTCACAGACCAAGATGCCGCAATAGCCAAGGCAATTTCAATTGTCTTGCTAGATGTTAAGCACAAATTGTGCACTTTTCACCTCAATCAAAATGCTGAAGCATTTGGGCCTCAAGGATGGGGAAGACTTTGCGAAAGATTTAAACACTTGCATTTATGGGTACGAGGAGGAAAAAGAGTTAATCGAAGCTTGGGAAACTTTGATCAATACATACAACTTGCATGAGAACATGTGGATGAAGAAAACTTGGGAAATTAGGGAGAAGTGGGCGCATGTATACATGAAGTGGTGGTTCACTGCGGGGATGCGAAGCACCCAACTTAGTGAGAGTTTGAATAGAAGGATAAATAAATTTGTAAGGTTTGATCATGACATTGTTCAATTTTTTACACATCTCGATAGATTTGTTGTGGACAATCGGAGTGAAGAAACATATTCTATATTTAGTTCTAGGGAGAAGTTGCTACGACTACAATTGAGAAGCTCTCCATTGTTAATTCAAGTTTCACAATTGTATACTCCTCTCTTTCAATTTTAATCCGTAATCTACTATTAAATCCAGGCACTTACGTGTGATATATATCCCAGCAATCAAAATTTATGATATTAGATCCAAATTTCGATGTCTAGATACACACTTAAAGCAAAGTCGTGCTCTATGTGAAGCCTGTTTTTAATAGTAGATTACGGATTAAAATTGTATCCGAACACCGCAAACATTATCAGGACAATACCACATGAGAAGTTTTCCAGCTACGAACACTGCTCTATAAATATACTAGTTCCAATGAAAAGAACCAACACCAATGAACCAGACATATTGAAACAAGAATACAAAAATTTTAATACAAATCCAAAACAGTGGTCTTCAAACTAACGGAAATAAGAAAGGGAATGAATGATAGAGTTTGTAGGAATTGAAGATAGGGATAGGAGCTTACGGTTTAGGCGAGGTCGGTGCGCCATCAACGGTTGTGGGCATCGGTGGTGCGCCATCATCGGTTGCGGGTGGTGCCGGAGGTGACAAAGCGGTGGCTACGACGACGGTCGGTGGTAGAGTTTCCATGGGGGTCGGCTCCTCCATCCACCAGATCTTCCATTTGGAGTACAAGGGTTTGGGGAAGAAGCGTTTGGGAAAGAAGATTCTGATCGATGGAAATTTGGGGATTTGGGGTTTTGTAGGTTAGAAGGCAAAACGATGTCGTTTTGCCAAAAAAAAAATGTGCGTTTTTAAGCCTCGAAACGGCGTCGTTTTGGCCGCATGGCACGGTGCCACTCAACAGCGCCCCCGAATCCCCTTTTCAGTGGGGCCTCTTACACGCAGGGGTCGGTGGTAGTGTTGCTTTTTACGAAGTTAGAGGAAACAAACCAACGGAGTAGAATATCATAACTTCATAAGGTAAAATTGTCATTTACAATTAAAAAAAGAAACAAAGGTAATGTAAAAGGGAAAAAGTACCATTCCCAAAGAATTCAGAGAGTACAATTGGTGGAGGAAAATAACAATTAAATATTCAATTTTGACACCTTTAAAGTTGGCCTAGTGGGCTCATGTTAGCCGAACCCTTTTTTTTTAATGTTTATTAATTTGGTGTCAATTTTTTGGTAATTGAATTAAGAGAAAATAAAAAAATCTTTAAACAACAAACCCCTAACTATGCAGCCAACCGGAGTATCTTCGTTTAGCTAGTAGCTATTGGTACAAGTAAGATAAGACAAATTGTGCACAAATGACTCAGTGGGGTCCACTTCGGAGTCTCATACAAATGATCTAGTCGTTCATCAACTTTAAAATAATTTTTCAATTGGCCTACAAGAAAATCAACTCAATTTAAAAACTTTAAATATTTGATCTAATCTTTCAATTTTCATTCAAAATTTAGAATCCTAAATTGTGAAGAAATTTTAAATAAAAGTTAACTAATCGGATCAAGTAGTTATAAAAATCTGATTGAGTTAATTTTTTTCGAGGTGACTAAAAAAATTATTTTCAAGTTGATGAACGGCTTAGATTACTTGTATGAGACTCCGAAGTGAACCCCACGGAGTTATTTGTAAACAATTTGTGCACTAGGATAATATTTCCCCAAAAGGACAATGAAAGAGAGAATGAAAAAAAAGGGAGTACCTGCGTGTCGAAAAGGTGGGGAACCTGTTTGCAAAATCCAATCGTACAGGGGAATTTAATTATGTGGGGCCATCTGAACCTTATTATGCAATAATGCTACATACACTTCCGGGTTACACTTCCGGGTTACACACCCGGGTACACTTCCGGGTTTAAAACCTCCAAAACGACGTCGTTTTGGAGGCGGGTCAAGGAAAAAAAAAAAAAAAACCCCTCTTCCTTTCAGTCGTCGTCACAGAGAGAGAGAGAGAAGAGCGACTGGGTTCGCCAACACCACCACCGCCTCAAAGCTCGGCGAACACCATCACCACCGGCTCCACCTCCACCTCGCGAGAACCGACCGACCACCCCTCAAAGCTCGGCGAACGCCATCAATCCGAATTGTTCCAGGAAAACCAGACCCTCTAGGGTTTTGATTTCTTCCATTTGAAAGGTTAGTTCTGTTCTCTCTTCCTCTTCTTCTTTTTTTTACCCAACAACTCAAATCGAGAGAGAGAAAGAGAGACAGGCCGCGTTTGTTGTGGTTGTATTCGCCGGTCGTAGAGGCGGCGTTGGTGGTGTGTCGGGGGTCGTGGAGGCGGCGACGGTGTTCGTACGAAGAGAGCTAGAGACAAACCGCCGCGGGGTTCGAATCTCGTAGGTGTTCAGAATCGTGGCGGGAGACGTCGTTGCCTATGTGGTCGGTGGCGGCGGTGGTGTTTGAGTCGATCTGCTTCTTTCTCCCCCTTTCTCTCTCAACGATGATTGATATCGGGGAAGGGAAGGGGAAGCGTATTTGAAATTCAATTTCTCTCTTCTTTTTTTTTTTTGGGCGACCCGGGTCCAAAACGGCGCCGTTTTGGACCCAAAAAACCCGGGAGTGTACCCGGGAGTGAAACCCGGAAGTGTACCTAGCAGGATTCCTTATTATGGGAGGGGTTTCCTTAATGGAGTACAGTCATTATCCGATTGATCAGAGCTACAATTTGTTTTTTGATCCGCTCAACAGAAATCACAGATGCATAATTCACAAAAGGTGAAAATTGAGCATACATAATTGAACTTTGTGGCATTGTTTTACTCTGTTTTCTCTTTTTTGTTCGCAATGTTACGAATTATCTTTTCATAATTAAAGTATTTTCTTCAGTGAACTAATGAACTTCATAGTTTGTTTTGATTGATGCTGAAAGGAGGTGTTTTTTTTCTTTTTCTCATTAATGAATGGGAAAAATTAAAAACGTGAAGTGGCCGACGGTGGTTGTGGACTTGTGGGTAAGGCTCGTAGAGAGAGAGAGAGAGAGAGAGAGAGGGAGGGCCTGACGATGTGCTTTTTGAAAAGGAGGGAGTTATCAGGTGCATGTGGGTGGCTTGGGAAAATTTGATGGTCTCACTTTTTGACGACGTGACCGCTTATCATTGGGGAATTGGGAGCTCTGTAATGAGCTCACTCACTACATACGTGTAGTGAGCTTTTTCGACCGTCCGATCTGAGATCAATGGTGGTTGCTGCAAAGGTGATGCATCACATTTGGTTCATCTAATCGTAATTATTGGAGGAGTTTCCTTATTTGTCACAGAGTCATTATCCGATTATGTCCTTTCCGGATCAAAATAGAAATCACAGCTGCATAATTCACATTTGGTTCATCTAATCGTAATTATTAATTCACATGTGGTTCATCTAATCGTAATTATTGGAGGAGGTTTCCTTATTGGTTACAGAGTCATTATCCTTTCCCTTCCCTTGAACTAGGGGTGTCAAACGAGTCAGGTCGGCACGAGCACGGCACGTTCGACGGTGGCACGACACGCCAGAGGCACAGTAAAAACCTGGCACGCCACGGAACGACACGGTATAAGTTGGCACGTGGCATGACACGGGCACGGAATTGAGCGGGCCCGGCACGGGAACGGCATAGTCTAAGGCGGCACGTGGCACGGTACGTCACGGTCTTCTACGGGCACAACACGAAGTCAACGGGGCACGTCACGGTCTTCTGCGGACACGGCACGAGCACAAAACGAAGTCAACGGGGCACGGCACGACACGGCTTTATTTTAACACGGCACGGCACGGGCACGAGCCCGGGCACAATCACGGGAATTGGCCTGACACAGCGCGGTATGGAAGTAGGACGGGCATGGCACGGCACGGGCACGTCGCGGCATGGATGCACGGTTCTAGTGTCACGAAGCACGGTTGTCACGGCACGATGAAGTAAATGGGCACGACACGGCACAAAGCACAGTTGTCACGACACGATGAAGTAAATGGGCACGACACGAAGCACGGTTGGCACGGAAGTTGAGTGGCACAGTACGGCACGGCAAACACGTTTGACACCTCTACCTTGAACAAGCGTCTGTCTTCCTCCCCGGACTCTCTCTCTCTCTAATTGACCTGCCAAAAACACTGAGTGCTGCCGCATCACCGGAATAGCCCCACCTCCCTCTCAGTCTCTTTCAGCTGCTCTCTCTCTTTCTCTCTCAGTACTCCCTCTGCCTAAAGAGTGTACAAGGGGCATTCTCTCAAACCAGCCCAAAAAAATGCACGAAATACAGGAGACTGAGATTGATGTCTCAAACCAGCCCGAAAAAATGCACGAGACGAAGATTGATGTCTCAAACCAGCCCAAAAAAATGCACGAAATGCACGAGACGGAGATTGACGTCTCAAACCAGCCCAGATTGACGTCTCAAACTAGCCCAAAAAAATGCACGAAATGCACCAGATGGAGATTGACGTTTCAAACCAGCCCAAAAAAATGCATGAGACGGAGATTGACGTCTCAAACCAGCCCAATCCCTCTCTCTCCACCCCTTTGTCTCAAACCATACCATCCCCACAAGAGATTGACGTTGCAGAGAATATGAATGAGCAGATTCCACAAGTGGCGGTGGCCGGGGCCTCCTCACCCGGTGTCGCTCTCGTCCGCACTATCTATTGTAATGATCGAGTCTCTAATCTCAATCATGGCTACTTCAAGATCCCCTACTTGTCTTTTACAGTAACTTATTTTTTTTGATCTAGTAACGAACTTACTGTCTTGTACATGGATATTTTTGATCTAGTAACCAACTTACTGTCTTGTACATTTGTTTATTATTTGTACATTCTAGTTGGATTTTCTTATCATTAACACATGTAGTTACTGGATTTATGGTATTTTTGTCAATTTTTTCAGGGAAATTCTATAAGAACTACGAAGTACGGTGTTGTTACTTTTCTACCGAAGTGTCTGTTCGAACAGGTAAGCTATAAGCTGCCCCCTCTGTTCCTTTGAGACAGGTAAGTTATAGCTATAAGCTCCCTTGCAAGAAATTAATTTTCATTATAATTCGGGCAATTAATTCAAATTTATTACAATTCATTTTCATTACAATTCGGGCAATTAATTAAAAAGAGTAACTTAATTAAAATTTATTTTGGTTTTTTTCTTATTTACATAACAAACAAAATAACGAATTAAGCGGGCCGATACGACACGATTAAGTAAACGGGCCGGCACAGCACGATTAAGTAAATGGGCACGACACGACACGTCTCAAAAAATTAAGCGGGCCGGCACGACATGACACGATTAAGTAAGAGGGTCGGCATGGCCTGACACGATTTAAAAAAAGTCCACAGCACGACACGATTAAGTAAATGGGCACGACACGGCACGACACGAGTCAGGCAATTAAACGGGTCGGCATGGCACGACACGATTAAGTAAGTCGTCCGGCACGACACGACACGATTAAGTAAATGGGTTGGCACGACATGGCACGAGTTAGACAATTAAGCGGGTCGGCACGGCACGACACGATTAAGTAAGTCGGCCAGCACGACATGATTAAGTAAATGGGTCAGCACGACACGGTTACAAAACGGCACGAATGAAGAAAAATGGCACGGCACGACACGACTAAAAATGAGCACGACACGATTAGGCACGACACGGCATGACACGATTAAGTAAACGGGCACGGCATGGCATGGCACGATGGGCCTGTTTGACACCTCTATTCGGAACCAACAGATAAGCCACCAGCTCCAATCCACCCAAGTTCCACCCAAAGATAGTTGTGAGGCGAGGAGTCTTGGCAACAGAGTGTGCTGATGCAATGCAACAATTCTTTCAAAGGAGACGAAAGAAGGAGAAGAAAACAGACACACCACCTTCTTGCCTTCCTATTTCAACCTATCCATCGAAACTCTTAACCAAGATGCACGGTGCCTTCCACTACACGATTTGTTTGTAATTGGAGCAGATGATGTATTTTTTTGTGGGGTCCTTTTCAGTTTTGAGAAGTCAACTGTCCTTCGATCAAGCTTAGATGATTCTTTATGTGGTTTTGTGTTCCATGGCAATCCTTTTGAAGATTTTCCATGTTCAATTGTACAATTTGCAGCATAAATTTAAGGCATACGGTTTCTGTGCTCTTAACACCCTTCAAATCGCAGTTTGCTTCTCCATTTCTTCTTAGTTGGTGGAAGAGTAAAGGTTTGGTCACTTTGACCAATACTTCTAAGTGGAACCAACCAGCCCAAAAAAATGCATGAGACAGAGATTGACGCCTCAAACTAGCCAAAAAAAATGCATGAGATGGAGATTGACGTCTCAAACCAGCCCAATCCCTCTCTCTCCACCCCTCCGTCTCAAACCATACCATCCCCACAAGAGATTGACGTTGCAGAGAATATGAATGAGCAGAGTCCACAAGCGGCGGCGGCCGGGGCCTCCTCACCCGGTGTTGCTCTCGTCCGCACTATCTATTGGAATGATCGAGACTCTAATCTCAATCATGGTTACTTCAAGGTCCCCTACTTGTCTTTTACAGTAACTTATCATTTTGAAAGGGCCGTCAAAGATCTGGCGAAAGGTTTGGTTTTTCCCAAAATGGGGAAACAAAATGGTAAAACCAAAAAAATGGATAAGGGTTTCAATAAGCATTGGAAATAGATTTTTGTTAATTTTGTCTAAATTTTGAATTTGGGTCTTAAAAAGGACAATTATTGGAGGGAAAAAAAATCTATATAACATATTTGTTTTTTTTTTTTCTAATCAAGATTTCGTCTTGAAACTAACAACACGGGAGAGATAAAAAAGAAGAGCCCTTTTTCCCAAAATCTCACCATTTTTGGCGAGATTGGGTGAAAAAGGCGAAGAGACAATCAAAATATTCTTTTTTTTTTTTGTCTTTTTCTCACCAATTTTCATCAAAATACTCAATCCAAATAAGTGATTTGGCTAGGGGACTTGTGTTTTTCCACAAGAATTTTTTTATCTCCCCCTTTCACTTCTCCTCTCTAAGAGCATCTCCAACAGCCTTGGCAACTGGAGATTTCCGGCAAATTAGCGACCGAAAACCACAAAACCAAAGCCAAAGCCAAGAACTCGACTGGAAGTTGCTGTGAACATTCCCATTCGAACACCAAGAACTCAACCGGAAAAATTGCGTTTTAATTTTGACATTCATACCCCAAGATATGAGTACTTATTCGATTGTTGAAACTTTTCACTTTAACTCCAAATTATACAACACAATGTTTGGTAATCTAATATCGAATTAGGCAATTTAGAGCCCTAGAAGGAAAGTACCCCCAGTCCTCGGGTTACCTCACCCGTTCTCGTTTATATATGTAACAACATGCAAAACTATGTATGGCCTAAAACCAGCACACCTCCGGTGCCACTGATAACACTCTGTTTGGTTGAGAGTTTTAAGAAGAATATTTTGAGAAATATTTTTGAGATAGTGTTTGAATGAGTTTTTGGAAAAATGTAATAATTAGAGAGAGATGTAATAATTGGAGAGAGATAGAGAGAGAAATGAGAATTAATGATTGGAGAAAGGGGTATGAGTAGAGAGAGAAATGTGATTAATGATTGAAGAGATGAAAGATGGGGAAAGAATCTTTTTAGATTTTTTTTTGAAAATGTGAAGTGAACACAACCTTTTTAATTTTTATAATCCAATATTTGCTTAGGTTTTTGTTTCAAGCACAGTCGATAGATGGATTCAGTCTTCTCACGAAGAAAACAGTTGTTAAAATCAGCCGATAGAGGAATGGGTGTGAATCAAAATTTCTTGAGGTGCAAGAAAGTTAGGGCTTGTGCGTGGAGATTTCAGAAGAGAGAACAATTCTTCTGGAAAAACCGCCGATTTATTTCTTTTTTTAATTTTTTTTTTGTCCTGGTTTTGCTCTTTTTGAATCAAGATGAGGGAACAGTCAACGGGGTCAGACTCAAGAGGATCCACCAAGGTTCACGCTCTTTCTTGATCAGTTGATCCCAGTTTTGTTTTTTGGTACTCTGTTGATGCTTTCCTGTTGATTGGTTTTGGGGAATTTCGTGGCTTTTGTTAGTGGTTTTGGGTTGCCTTCATGCATATGTGCTTTCTTCTTTTTGTTTCTTTCTTCTTGTGTTTTTGAGTTGTGCCCCCTCGGCACTTTCTTTAGCCTGGTTTCTCTAAGGGGCTTTTTGAGCTTTTTTAGCTCATTTATTGTGAAATAATGACTTGTCGCGAAAAGCACGATAAGTCAGAAAAGCCAAAAATCCCTTAGCGGATCGGGGCCTTAGTATAAATCCTTTGTTGCTGATGAAAAGCATATTATTCTGTTTCAACTGACAGTTCAGGAAGGTGGCTAATCTTTATTTTCTCGTGATCTCAATTCTGTCAAGCAGACCCGTAAGGTATGTTAAGTAAACAAGTCGGCTGTTTTTTCATTTATCCATTTTTTTAGCATTGGGCAGAGGTGTGATGATCACATATACAAAACAGCTTACTCATAGACTGGCTGGCTGATGTAAACGCTCAGAGGAACTCAGTTGATGATATTTTTAGTTACTATCACTTGCCTGTATCAAATGGATAGGTTTTCTACTACAAAGATTAGACTCCACTAAGACAGATATATCACTAATTTGCCTGAGGCCACTGGCCAATTTAACACGTCCGCGACCTACAACTTCTCATCCAACTGAGCAGTGGGTTCAACTAAAAATTAAAACAGCTTCAATGGAACAAATTACAGATTATGTAGCAAAGATACTCCATGTCTACTAATAGCTATGTCGTTTCAGCTGAACTTCTTCCTTCAAGATTTAGCAGCCTCTGGTGATAGGTGTGGAGAGATGTTATGTTCCTGAACCATGTATTTCCGCCCCTATAGGATACTATCTTCAGACCTATGTATGACGTGCCTAGTTTGTTACTGCACTCTCCTGTTTCGGATTTCCCATGTGGGGCTATGCTGGTACTTAGAGGTCTTTTACTGCTAAATGAGTTGGTGTATCTTATATATTTTTGCAATGCATTTCTTGCATTCCTTTATATTTGTATTATGTACTACATGAGTAGTGATTTCTTCTTGCTTTCTCATTCTCTTTTCCACGCTTGTGGGGCTCCGATACTCGCTTTTAGGTATGCAGGGTTTTCTATCGACAAGTTGTTTACTATAAAACACTCTTTCCGCAATGGCTTTCCTATTTTTCCTTGAACACATGTTATGCATAATTGCATATTCTAAGTGCAAGTGTTATTCCTTGTTTGTGCGTTTCCACGCACTTTAACTCTGCAAGCAACTATGGAGTTATGGCTACCTGCTTTTATATAGTGTTTCCTGAATTTTCCTTGACAACCGGGTAGTTGTGGCTATGATCTTAAGGGATTCGGTAGACTTCATTTTGGCTTTGTCTTGCACCTGCACCTAAGAAATTCTGTTTGATGCAGTCCTGCAACTAATCCTGTATCTCCAATATCAAACGTGCTCCCGCTCAGTATTGTGGTTTTTGTATCCCTCGTCAAAGAGGCGTGGGAGGACTGGGTGAGGATTACTAGCTCATTGGCCTCTACAAATCTTGCTTAACCTATATTCATATTTCTTTATTTCCAAAATTATCTGCAGTGACATACTAATCTATTGACAGTTTCCTAATCTGCTTGCTTTTTACTTTTTCTCTACTACATTATGTGAAACAGAAGCGTCTGCAAAATGATGAGGCAATAAACAATTATTCTGTAGACCTGCTGCAAGATCGGAAGTGGGTAAGTGTTCCCTGGAAGGAACTGCAGGTTGGAGACATTGTCAAGGTATGAAATAGTTCTTTTTGTAGATGTTTTCAAGTATCTTCTTTTTCAGCCATTTGCTATGCGATGAGATTGATTGTAATTTGAAATAGGCCTCTAATGCTCATTAATGTCATCTTGGAAGATTAAGGGTCCTCTGCCCTTCTACCATTATCGCCTACTGATGTCTATGATTGTTGGTTACTGATTTTTTTTGCATCTACGTAATATGTATAATATCCATGGCGAGTACTAAGAATGGAAGGAAAGAATAGAACACAAGTACTTTGAGATGGTTGTGGGCTTCGTTCGGAGTTGATAATTGCACTTATAAACTGGGTTAACTTGAGTGTGGTTGATGTCTATAAGAGAACAAAAAGGCTGAAAAGATTTTATGTAATTGGGAAATTGTTAACAATTCAAAAATTGATTTATCTGAACCCCCAAATAGCTTGGGCTCCAGTGCTTTGTTTGTATTAGAACTTGGTGTTCCTCAGGAGGTACACCGAAGCTGTGGACACTTTTTTGGTTTAAATTGTTCGAAGTGTTTCTCGTCAAATTATCTTAGTTTCCTGTTTTATTGGTTCCACCACGAACTTATAACTTAGGGCCTTTGTTCTGGCAAGGAATAGGAAACCGAAAACAATAAATTAGGAACATTAACTTAGTTACCTTTTGGTTTCTAGTCTGTTCTGCCTGTAGCTTCCTGAAGCACATTCACTAAGTCACAATGTCACCCCATGAATTGGTCTTTCAGGCTGAAATGTCCGTGGTAATGGATCTTAAGCTTTACTATTGCTGCTTTTGAGGGGATACTCTCAAGTAGCCAAGCTTCCCACCATGCTTCCAACTTTTATGAGGCAGCATAGCTTAATTAAATACCATTATTGGATTAAATCCTTTTCGCCTGCTAATTGTTTGCAAGCTCAACCCATTGAGTACCATGTTCGAAATGACACATGGTTAACTTATATCCATGTGGGATGTTGCCTTGTTATGCATGTTTAGTGAGTAAGCAGAAGCTACTACACAAGTTGGAAAATATTAGTCATACATAGAGGGTGTTCGTCAAAACTTAAGATTCTCTTAATCTTGTGTAATGACCCGACCCAGCTGACCTGCTAACTTTTAGCCTACCCACTAGGCTCAAAAGGTTAACCTCAAGTTATACAGTAGCTGTCTGGGCCTCCTAATATATATCAAACTCCCTTCCAAAATTTGGGCGATGTGGGACAAACCCACGCATGGGTTGTCACACCTTGATTCTTTGAAGCATAATGCAAAAGCATCAAAATTGTAGCTTCTCCGAATAAGCCTTTTAAGTAGTAGTTTTTAAGTAGTCTTTGATGCAGAAGCTGAAGCCTAAGCTGTGACAAGCACACTGGATAATTTGTCATGTAGGAAAAAAAGGAGAAGTTGCTCCCAAAAGCTTTGACAAATATATCTATAGTCCTAATCGGGATATAAGAAGTAGATGCAATATAGGCAACTCAATTTGGCACATAGATTCTCTAATGGGTGCCTGTGGGGTGGTGATTCGCTCGGTGCTTGATGGGTTGGATCCTAGTTGAGTCGTCCACCTCCTTTATTGAACCAAGTCTGCAAAACATGAAACCAGTAAGTGCCGCCCGGCTGGATTCAGCCGGAGGGCACTCTGATGCCTAAGTTAGACATAGAGAAGGTGGAAAGTACAATAGATCTCAGATCTAGAAATGGTGTACCTCTAGGGTTCATCACTTAGGCTTTAATAGGATGAGTTTACTTGCTACCCAAGACAGTCCGTGCTAGGCACGAACCTTGTGACGTCACCCGTAACCGTTTTAGGTAGGTTACGTCATACATGACACTTGGTGCCCACGTGATGCGGATTCCACCTGGATGCTGAGTCATCTTTATGGGTCCGGCCAGTCTCTAGGCTCCCATTGACTGGATTAACCTTGCAGGCATTGCTGGATAATTGGGCTGACCGTGTGGCCCATGTGCATCCATCCCGAACAAGTCCCAGTAAAATGGGCTGCCCAGAATGTTAGGCTTAAAGGCTTATCGAATTCAACTCACTACAATAGACCCTCGATCCCATGCCTGGAACTGTACTATGGGCGAGAGGAGTTGAACTATCTGTGGCAGAAGCCGAATTATTTGGAAAAAGCAATGCACACCAGAGTATCTATCATTGCCGTACCGGCCATGGCTGAATGTGATCCATCATTATCTGGTCGGATTCGCTGGTTGGAGTTTGTCATCCCCTCCACGTGTCATGCCGACATTTGGGCCATGTTCGGTTGGGGTTTTCAGACCGGGTTTGAAAACCCAACCCTTTTTTTTTTTTAAAACTCCGTACAGTTTACGTTTAACCTACTAACAATAATGCTATGGGTACACCAAATATATACACCAAATGCACACCAGGTGATGTGGCGGATGGGGATAAGCCCAGCGTGGAGCCCACCCAAAAAGATAAGTGGCTCTCCATCCGCCGCATCACTCTGGTGTATATTTGGTGTACATGTTTGGTGTACCCATAGCATTATTGACCTACTAATCACTTTACCTTTCTCCTTCATAACTCTACCTACCAACCTCTCTCCGTGTTAATCCATCGATCTCCATCTCTCTCTCCTCCATAACTCGACCTCTCCTCACTCTCATCAATCGATTCTCCGCCGGCTAGCTGGAAGGCTGCCAAATCCCGTCAAATCTTAGCTACCACCAGTACTCTATGGTAGATGGGTTCTCAATAAATTTACTTCCTTATAGCCAGAGAAGAAGATGCACACATGGCCTAACCGGAAAATCAAGGCGCGAAAACGCACGGCGACGGCGGCTGAGAAGACTGGTGTTAGGTGTGGGAAATGGGTTCTCCGATCCACGAAGAGCCGTGTATGTAGAGGTAAGATTTCTCTCTTGACATTAATCAGGTGGCCTTTTTACTCTTTGTTTGAGATCAAACTACATTTATCAAGATAATGTACTGATTTAAGGTTGTGATTGTGATTACCAGTGAATCCTTAGGTCTGGTGTTCATCCTTTGTGTGTGGCAGAAGCAGACGTCTGGAGTAAATGTGTTTTAATAATAATCTTTTTGTTTACCACTTTGGAGAGAACCATAACTAACGAGATAAATTTTAAGGTTGAGGATTTCTGAAATAGGGGAAAAGATTTACTTAAAACAAGAGCATCTACAAAGCAACATCCTCTATTTTTCTCCATTTCAGAGGATGAAAAGAAAGAAGTTAATCTAAATATGAATATAGAGAACTTTGAAAAGAATTGTTGCTTGATTCTGAAAATGCCATTTTATTGTACACTAGTTTGTTTGCTTGGCTTTGAATTTGTTTTTTAGGGCTAAGGTTTTGAGAGGGGGATATTTACAATTTGTTGAGCATCAATTTTAATTTTGCCATGTTTCATATATAGCAGCTAGTTCTGCTGGCATAGGTGTGTGTTCCATAGTTGATAGTATTGCAGTACCCGTCTCGGCTAACACTTCTGTCCTGTTTATACCATATGATGAGACGTCGGTGGGGCTGTCCATTTGAAGATTTGTATCCACTACCATCCTTTGCATCTCCTCGCTCATGTATATGCATGTTTATAATGACAAGACGTGCTCAAAAGAGAAAAGCCAGTCCAAAGGGGCTACAAAAATACCTCAAACATTCACCAAAGCCATCAAATACAGAAAAATAGTATTTTTGAATGCTTTTTACGTTTAAAGTTATCAAAAAATATACATGATAGTATATTAACAGCACTCGATCCACAACTGAACAACAAAAGGCGAAAAAGTATGTACAAATTTGATAAACAGACACGAGGCGACAAAACAAAGTTGTTCGACAGGGTTAACCCATTGTCGTGTCTCTGAACTTATAAAGGGGGAGCGATTCTGAATTGACATTCCAGGCATCAGCCCTGTGTCAATGCTGAGGATTTGCAGATGGGGCAGCTGTTTTTGATGAGCAGCCACCTTTTCACGCAATCTACATGGTACTCGTGTCCACAATCAAGTGTCCCAATCTTCTCTTGTTTCTCGTACCCGGTCTGAGAAATCTTCTCTTGTTTCTCGTACCCGGTCTGAGAAAACAAAACATGACCATAAGCAAAGACCCCATCAGTTTCAACTACATGAATACCCTTCCCCTTGAGTTAGATATATGATGATGATGATGACTACAGCAGTTTCTTGGAAAAGCATCCTACTGATATAAGTGGAAAATAGACGCACTTCCGGGGCAATTTAAATGCTCTAATCATGGCAATAACTTGTACTCCTATATTGTCACTTTACAAATAAATAAACAAACAAACAAGATTTACCGACTGAGAATCAGTGTAGGACTAAAGACTAATGACAGTGAAAACATTCAGTGATTATGGCTGCAGAAACCTCAGCATGTCAACCATACACTTGTGTTTGGAACTTGACGAAAGAACTGAAAGGAAGGGAAAATAAAAGAGAGAAATTATAGGGAAAGTAGGTAGTTTCCTTTGTTTGGATTTTGTCAAGCATAAGTCTGTCGTTTGCTGCCTCTGTGATCCTCTAATTTCATGCCTTTTATGATCTCCTGGTGATGTTTTTCTGGATGATTAAATGCTGCCTTTGTGTTGCATTTGGATGTAAAACCGCTAGACTTCTGCTATTGCCTCTATGTTTCTTATGCACACCTAATTTGCTGGGAATTGATTGCTGCCACTGTGTTTCTATGTTTTTTCTGCTACTACTATTTATGAAAAGTTCTTATGTGATCTCCTGGTGTTGATCCTTATGAGTGAGTGATTTCTACCTCTGTGAATCAACTGGATGTAATACTTTGGCTAGATTACTGTCAGTGTGAGTCTGGTGGTGTTGTTTTTCTCATTGTGGGAGTCCTATTGAAGTGAAGATCTTTCAGCTGTATTAGGCTACTTTAGTTGATTAAGGTTCTATCTGCTTATCTTGTACTATGAAAAGGCATAGTTTGTTAGTTTCTTATTGGATAGGATAACATTACTTGAACTGGACTCTTGGTTGGAACTAACTAAAAAGTTGTTACTTATTCTTGTGGGTACAGGTCAGCACTTCACCCCTTCGACACCTGCGCGAGTTGCACCAAAACAGAAGAGGAAGCTCGCATCATCTCCAACCTCGTCTCAAAATTCTTGCACCCCATCGATGCCGAATTCAATGGAGGAGGACCATGACAGTCGAATGAGGACCGTTACAGCATACTAGCCGCCATTGACCTCCTAAATGAGTTCGTTAACTATATCCCGCCGACCATATACCTTAAAGCATTGGAGATGTTTATGATGAGTGCTGAAGTGAGGCAGACATAGTTGTGTATCCACCCGGCTGTCAGGATGGGTTGGCTTAAAAGTTGCATTAACTTCTGTAGACAGGGAGACCAAGCGGAGATTGTTTATATGAGAGATTTCATGCAAAATCAGCTAAAAAAGTTCCTTGAGGAAGCACAACAAAACTCTCTACAATCTTCGTATCGTCCAAATTTGGCACTAGTGATAGATGGGAAATATTTGAAGTATGCATTAGACCCAAGTTTATGAGTGATGCTACTGAAGTTGAGTTTGATTTGTACTTCAGTCATTTGTTGCCGAGTTTCTCTTTTACAAAAGGCAGAAGTAAGAGTTCCGTATCCTTACTCTCTTGATATATACAACTTCGAAATATTTTTTTTTCTTGAGAATTTTTTTTTTCTTGAGAAAAAAATGTATTAACTTCACTCTGCACCGATAATCTGAACACACTGTCTATTTTTAAGTTTCATCATGGTATGAGAACTTATGAAGTTAATACATTTTTCTCAAGAAAAAAAAAATTTTAAGTTGTATATATCAAGAGAGTAAGGATACGAAACTCTTACTTCTGCTTTTTGTAAAGGAGAAACTCGGCAACAAATGACTGAAGTACAAATCAAGCTCAACTTCAGTAGCATCACTTGTAAACTTGGGTCTAATGCATACTTCAAACATTTCCCATCTATCACTAGTGCCAAATTTGGACGATACGAAGATTGTAGAGAGTTTTGCTGTGTTTCCTCAAGGAACTTTTTTAGCTGATTTTGCACGAAATCTCTCATATGAACAATCTCCGTTTGGTCTCTCTGTCCACAGAAGTTAATGCAACTTTTAAGCCAACAAATACTATAAAACCTAAGTAGTTTCTTGCACTGCCATGCAAAATTATAAGTCCATCCCTTACTTTGCTTTCAACTTCTCTAATATCATCCGTTTTTGAACTCATGATGAGTTGTTTCATGTCATTATTGATCAACTTGCATGCCAAGGCAGAATAATGAAATGTGGCTGTTTTAGATGCTAACCATAAGCTATATTAATGGATGCTAACCATAAGCTATATTACCATTTTGCTTTAACAAATACTTGATTATGAGAGCTTAACTACTTTTGCTGCGAAAAATGTGAGAAGGGTGATGTTTAAGTAATAAATTTCAGATTAACATATATAATGATTATCAAGCTTTGTGTTATTATTGTTTTTAATTCCTGCAGATTTTATTTATTTATTACTATTATTTAGTTTTTTTACACAATGGGCCTCAAGAATAAAGTTAGCACCTGGCTTTAAAAAACTCAGAGCCGGCACTGGTTGGGTTTGAGTCATTAAAAAGTGTTTACAGAAAGGGAAAAAAGTTAAGATCCCTTTTGTCCTCTTGCAAATTCACAGGAAAAAAGTTTAGATCTCTTTTGTCTTCCCGCTTGTTATGTTTAGAAACATAAAACTCAAATTTATGGTTTGCGGAAGTCGAAGCTGTGGCCTAAGAAAAGGGCTACAGAGATCAATGGAAGTCTTCGTCTTTCGTTGTTTATCAGATTTCCATCCAAAAAAGTCCTTGGCTGATGCAACAAGAAGTTTGGTCCTAGCTTGCCAAGAAACTTCAAGGTAAGGATAACATTCCCTAACTGTAATTGCAGGAGAAGCAATCAAGAAATGTTCACACCGGGGACTGCAGGTTCACGGAGAGAAATAACAAACTCGGGGTTTTCTAGATATACGTTCGTTCCTTGTCAACGAGACGATGATTGTGGCATTCAACTTGAGAATGCGACCAGCTTTCCTGCAAAAAGGATCCACTCTCCTTCATGCTGCCATTGTATACGAGCGGAAAGGATCCCACACTGATTGGAGGGCAGTGGATTCACTTTTGTCAACGGTATCCTATGGTTGCAAATATTTTTCTCCTCTGGAGTGGATCGGCAGAGAATGCAAACAAAGGCAATAACAAAACAAAGAAGGCAATGCGGCTTGTCTCATGGTGGATCCACGTTTAATCGCCGTATCTCAAGACTTCATTGCTTGGAAAATGGATATTGAATCAAATGCAAGATCGTAAACTAACGAAAGATACTTTCATTAATCTTCACGAATTGATGCATAAAAGAAAATCGGCGACACAAGGGCAACACACTCAATAACTCGGCCACAACATGAACTCATCCCTTCCAAAGTAAAATCGGGAATGGTTAGTGTAAAGCATTTTTAGCCTTTTCTCATTCAAAGAATATTCATAGGCTTTGTTCTTAAGCCACATTCATAGGCAGAACCATCCTCTTTTTTTTTTTTTTTTAGAAAAAGATCATTGTCATTGTCAATAAAATAAGATTCGAGGATTAAAATCAGAAGTACAAGATATTAAAATATAGGGACAAAGCACCCGAAATAGACACTGGTAACTCCGTAGCACCGTCGAAAAATACATAACGTTGAAATTGTCATTTCACAAATGGCCCCAGTATCGGCAAATTCATGGCATGCATTTATTATTGTTTTTCAACAAATGGAAAATTTCGAACAAATAAACTGTTCGAACTGTTCATGCACTGCTGAAATTGTCATTTCACATTTTAAAAATTTTGCCATCACTTTCCAATTTAGTAACGTTGGCCTCCTGCTAGCGCCAAAACATGTTACCGATATTTTTCTTCTCTAGGGCGGATCGATAAAATAATGGCCTTAAGAAAACGAACAAAAAAGGACATTGCAGTCCATGGTTCTTGCTGTAAAGTGGCAATTGAATCAAATGCAAGATTCAAGACTAACAAAAAATACTTCCATTGTCTTCTAAAAAAGATCTATACATAAAGGAAAATCCGCAGCACAAGGCAACACATCTTCAAGAATGAAATGGATATATTATAGTAGTAAATATGATTCTAAGAATCTACTCCCACTTTCTAGTAACACCCCAATAGTTGAGTTGATTATACTCTACTCATAGAAAAAAACAAGAAGATCAGTTGTTGGATATATTATCAACACTATATGAGTGTGTTAGAATAATGTTGGAGGTGGGACGTTGTTGTACATGCATCATTTGGGATGAAAATGAAAATGAAAATTTTGCACTAAAATTGAGGGAAAGAGGACGGGTAACACATTTACCCTTTTTTTCCTCTAATTTTTGAGCTGCCGTTAAGATTAGACCAAATAGATCGAAATTCAAAATTTTAGGTACGAAATTGGTGGTTTTCCTAGTTTAGACTCTTCAGAGACGTAGTAGAAAAACTTTGGATAGGTTAGGTGTCGGAAAGCTTTTTCACCATCTCTCCTAAAACCAATTGGTATTAAGGAAAGGCTTTTAATTGAATCTTTCATGGAATTCGACATCGCACCTGTACTTCTGTTTTTAGAGTGGTCGCAAAGAGTGACATTGTGTAACCAAATCTATGGGACACTTCGGGCCCAACAATCCGTCCCTCACAATGATGCTCCCGCAACTCGAACCTATGGCCTCATGGCTCTGATATCGCTTATCGGATCGCTTTTCCACCATCTCTCCTAAAACCAATTGGTATTAAGGAAAGGCTTTTAATTGAATCTTTCATGGAATTCAACATCGCACCTATAAGTCTGTTTTTAGAGTGGTCGCAAAGAGTGACATTGTGTAACCAAATCTATGGGGACACTTCGGGCCCAACAATCTCTCCCTCACAATGCCGCTCCCGCAACTCGAACCTATGACCTCCTGACTCTAATATCACTTATCGGACTGTTTTTTCACCATCTCTCCTAAAACCAATTAGACTCGGATGGTTCAGCAGGTGGACTTTTGATTATGTGGAATCCTGAGATCTTCAAGAAAGTAGATGCTTGTTGTGACAGGAACTTTCTCCTCATCCAAGGCTTTCTCAACTCAAACTTCAGATGTACACTGGTAAACGTATATGGTCCATGCAATGTAACTGATAGAAGGAATTTATGGGTCAAATACAAGCAAAATATAAGATGGGGGTGAGTTGTTGGTTTCCTACTATTGGAACCCATAGGAATGTTTCCACCATTTGGAAAGATATCATGAATGTCCAGTCAAGGAATCCTGATTTATTTGCAGCCTACTTTGAAAATGTAAGGATTAAGGTTGGTGATGGAAGCTCAATCCTTTTCTGGAATGATGTTTGGATTGGAAACCGTTGCCTAGCTGAAGCATACCCTTCACTATTTAGGGTGGTTAACTCAAAGGATGAACTTCTCAGTCAGGTGCTGGCAAGAAGAGATGAAGCAAACCAATGGGACCTACAATTCAGAAGGAGATTATACGACTGGGAGGAGGTTATGCTAGCTGAACTCTATCAATTCTTGGATGAATCTGGCATTTCAGCCATCAGTGGAACTAAAGATACACTCGTCTGGTCGGGTTGCAGTTCAAATGTCTTCACGGTAAAATCTTTTTATGAACTTGTTAGACCAAATGCGGGTGTCCAATGGGTGACACCAAAATATGTGGTGGAATTACTTTTTTGGTGGAATAACTGGAATATGAAAGCATCAAAAAAAATTATCTGGGATTGCATTCCATTGGCAGTCATGTGGACCATATGGAACAAGAGGAATGCTCTCATCTTTGAAGCTGCTGCTCCAAATTGGGACGAGCTTATCGAGCTTATCAAAACCAGGGTAGCTTTTTGGGTAAACACAAAAGAGGGTGATGGAGGCAGAGGTGATAAATACTCAGTGGAGGATTATTTTCAGGCTTCAGAGTGTTTTGGACTCTATCTAGTTCCTTCCAAATGTTCTCTGATTGCTAGACTATTAAGAGAAGGGTCTGTCCTTCAATTTTTGGTTCTTTCTTTTAAGTTATTTATTTGCTTATGTATCTGGTGCTGTTGGTGCCTTGCCAACTGCTTGGGTCTTGGAGCTCCATATGATTATCTTCTTGAGAGTGCAGTTTGGTCCTCTCTCTTAGATATGATGTTTTCCTCCTTGCTCCTTTATCTTTGTACCTCTTTGAGATCAATGATATTTATTCTTTTGCCGTTCAAAAAAAAAAAGTCTTTCATGGAATTCGACATCGCACCTATAAGTCTGTTTTTAGAGTGGTCGCAAAGAGTGACATTATGTAACCAAATCTATGGGACACTTTGGGCCCAACAATCCGTCTCTCACAATGGTGCTCCCGCAACTCGAACCTATGGCCTCCTGGCTCTGATATCACTTATCGGATCGCTTTTTCACCATCTTTCCTAAAACCAATTGGTATTAAGGAAAGATTTTTAATTGAATCTTTCATGGAATTCAACATCGCACCTATAAGTCTGTTTTTAGAGTGGTCGCAAAGAGTGACATTGTGTAACCAAACCTATGAGACACTTTGGGCCCAACAATCCGTCTCTCACAATGATGCTCCCGCAACTCGAACCTATGGCCTCCTGGCTCTGATATCACTTATCGGATCGTTTTTTCACTATCTCTCCTAAAACCAATTGGTATTAAGGAAAGATTTTTAATTGAATCTTTCATGGAATTCAACATCGCACCTATAAGTCTGTTTTTAGAGTGGTCGCAAAGAGTGACATTGTGTAACCAAATCTATGAGACACTTTGGGCCCAACAATCCGTCTTCACAATGATGTGCAACCAAATGGCCTATGAGACACTTTGGGCCCAACAATCCGTCTCTCACAATGATGCTCCCGCAACTCGAACCTATGGCCTCCTGGCTCTGATATCACTTATCGGATCGTTTTTTCACTATCTCTCCTAAAACCAATTGGTATTAAGGAAAGATTTTTAATTGAATCTTTCATGGAATTCAACATCGCACCTATAAGTCTGTTTTTAGAGTGGTCGCAAAGAGTGACATTGTGTAACCAAATCTATGGGACACTTTGGGCTCAACAATCCGTCCCTCACAATGATGCTCCCGCAACTCGAACCTATGGCCTCCTGACTCTGATATCACTTATCGGATCGCTTTTCCACCATCTCTCTTAAAACCAATTAGTATTAGAAAGGGTTTTAATTGAATCTTTTATGACATTCAATATCGCACCCTCAAATTTGTTTTTAGAGTAGTCGCAGAGAGTGACATTGTGTAACCAAATCCTTAGGTCACTCCGGGCCCAACAATGGGGGATAAAAATGAAATTAACCCTTTGGTTTTTTTTTTTTTTTGGTGTGAATGATTAGTTTAAGAAACAGATTAGTAAAATAAAAAAAAAGAGTAGTTTCTATGAAATTGGACTGGACTGGTCGGTGAGGGATTTTTTGGAATCCTGAGTGAGAAAGAATGAAAAGACCGGATTGGTTGGTAGTAAACTCGATGGCACCTTCCTCCCTCAAATTTGACGCGTTTGTCAGACGTCCTTGACGGGAGATTTTTCTTTTTGACTTTGATATTAGTGGCAAGAGTAATTACTAGACGTTGGTAAGTGCTCTTTTCGTAGTATCGGTCATAGATAGCTCAGATCACATTTTATTTAAATAAATCTGAATTGTTTATTGCCAAACAGATCTGAGCCGTTCATGACCGACTACGGACGGCCATGATTGATTCGTTTGAGATTAATTAGCCTAAGGGTTCGATAAACTTTCAGATGGATGTTATTTACCGGGCCAGGGAAAAAAAAAGGTTTGAGATCGATGTACAAGGGTTTTTTCATTTTTATGCTTAGCTTCGTTGAGAAGACAAGGAAGAGAAAAGGCATTTTCCTTCTACATTGGAGTAGAGAACAAGTTATTTCCGACGGCGGTGGAAACAAATGTTTCCTCCAAATCAATCACAACGGTTTGTGTGATTGTGTAGTACACAATCACATTGACTACCCAATCATACAGATCGCTATGATTGATTGGAAGGAAACTTTTGTTTCCGTCGGCAGTCCTCGAACACTTTTTAAAGAGAGTACTACTCAGTACTCAAATTTGGCGTACTGGAATTGTTCTAGTGTCATTGGTTTAAAAAAAATTTAGTTATGTTTTTTTTTAATGTTTATTAATTTGGCGTCAATTTTTTGGTGATTGAATGAACTTTGTGTCAATTTTTTGGTAATTGAATTAACAGAAAATCAAAAAAAATTTAAACAACAAACCCCTGACCATGCAGTCAAACCGGAGTATCTACTTTTAGCTAGCTATTGGAACAAGTAAAAGATAATAAGACAGCAATTCTGTGGGGCCGCTCTAACCCCTATTATGGAGTACTGGTACGCAATTGCGATGGTTACAAAACCTCGTTATCCTATTGATCTGGAGATCGAGTTGCAGAGAAAATGAAAGAAGGTAGTGGTGGTCGGAGTCCACAGGCGGCGGACGGGGCCTCCTCTCCTGTTCATATCCAGCAAGATAAGATGAATGAGCAAAAACCCATCTCAATTGTTGGAGGTAGTGGTGGTCAGAGTCCACAGGCGACGGCCGGTGCCTCCTCTCCCGTTCATATCCAGCCAGAGGAGATGAACGAGCAAAAACCCATCTCCAATGGAGGCAGTGGTGGTCAGAGTCCACAAGCGGCGGCAGGGGCCTCCTCTCCCTCTCATATCCAGCCAGAGAGAGAGAATATGAATGAGCAAAAACCCATCTCAAATGGAGGCAGTAGTGGTCAGAGTCCACAGGCGGCGGCCGGGGTCTCCTCACCCAATGTCGCTCTCGTCCGCACCATCAACTGCAATGATCGAGACAGTAATCTCAATAATGGCAACTTCAAGGTCCCCTACTTGTCTTTTACAGTAAACTTTTTTTCCCCCCTCCTGTCGCTTGATCTACTTGCAAAGGATGCTGTGTTTCACATTAAAGTATTTTACTCCCCAAAATACAGCTGAAAAATGTTCGTCACTTCAACACAGTACTAAAATCATCTTCAGTACATTATCTACTGGTTAGTTCAATTAATCCAATTAGTTTCATTTCTCATTACGGGGATCTCTTTAATTAGTTACCCTTCATTTATGAATTTCACAAAATTAATATATTATCACTACAAATCTAAAGATACACAGAGTTTTTTTTTAAAAAAAAAAAATTCATAAAAGTCAATTTGAAAGTAATAAAAAATAGGAGTAATCAGCAAACCAAATAAATAAGGAGAGTGATAAGTTTTTATTTTTCTCAAAATAATGTGTAGAGAGTGATAAAAAAAAGTAGATTTATTATTTTCCTCTTTTATTATTATTATTATTATTTTAATCACATGCCATAACCTTAGGGGGTGTTCCACTAACTTGGTTTTTTTTGGATGTTTTAGTTTTGCAAAAAAAACTAACTTGTTCCACTAACAAGTTTTTTGGTTTTTAGTTTTGCAAAAAAACTAATTTGTTCCACCAACTTGTTCCATTAAACTAGTTTTTTGTATGTTTAGTTTTGCAAAAATACTAACTTGTTCCACTAACTAGTTTTTTTGTTTTTTTGGTTTTTAGTTTTGCAAAAAAACTAAGTCGTTTTTTGTTAGTGGAATGCGATAGTTTTTGAGTTAAAAAAAACTTTTTTTTTGTAGCGGAATAGGGCCTTGGTAAAAATAGCGATCGATGATCATAAATATTACTTTAGTTTGTATAGCTAGACATTTCAAAAAGATACCAATCTGCTTTATTGCATAGATAAAGAGGGTCAACTGTGAAAAAAAAAAAAAAACTGAAAAAAAAAGGGCCATTAGCCCCTTTTTTGTGCAAGGATATTTTTAATCTAGCAAGGAACTTACTGTCTTGTACATTTGTTTATTATTTGTAAATTCTAGTTGGATTTTCTTATCATTAACACATGTACTTACTGGATTTATGGTATTTTTTCAGGGGAATTCTATAATAACTACGAAGTACAGTGTTGTTACTTTTCTACCGAAGTGTCTGTTCGAACAGGTAAGCCATCTCTGCCTCCCAATTGTAGAAGTGATGAATTAATTCGTGATCTTCCTATTACTCATGTATCATCATTGGACGGGAGTATAATAGAAAGAGAAAACCTTATGTACGGAGGTTCCTCAAATGAGATGTTTAGGGAAGCCCCATTTTAGGGCCCCGCTGACACTCCTATCGCAATAATATGAACTAGTCATCTTGTAGAGTCCACAGAATAGTGTGTATATGGAAAAAAACAGCTTTACCCTGCATCGATAGCTATGTCAAAAATTTAATTTTTAAAATTCTAAAATGATCCAGACCGTCATTTTTTTGCATCAAAATTCAATTTTTGACATATCTATCGATGCCGGGTCAAGCTGATTTTTTTATATATAAACACCAGTTCAGATTGTTACGATGGGGTATCAGTGAGACCGCTTTTGGGGTTCTGTAAATAGTTCATTTTAGGAGCCTCTGTAAATAAGTTTTCCTCTAATAGGAGATATTGAGCCATCTTTTGAGTACTAAACATAATCCGTTTGTTTATTCGGTGCTCATTTGGTTCATTTTTGGGATGGCAATTGACCCAATCCACCGTTAAACGACACAAACCATGAAAATTCAGGATGGTGGTAGTGATGACGATGGCAAGGTGCGATGAATGGGGTGGAGAGGTGATTGTAGTGGTCGTTGGTGGAGGGTGGTTGTAGCAATAGAACTAGTGGAGAGATGACGATTGCGTAATGGGGGCAGTGGCGGCGGAGTGGTGGTGTTATGGTCAGTAGCAGATTTAGGAATTCGATAAAGGAGTTGTACCAACTCATCATAATTTTAAATATTTCCCAATAAGCAAGCATAAATGATGCTACACTTAAATTAATATTCATCAGTAAGCACAATTTTTTTTTTGCATAATAATATACTAGTTTGATTATAACCAAGATATGGCTCATCAGTAAAAAAACCCCATGAAAATCCTTCGCTGTGTTTGATTGAGAGTTTTGAAAAGAATATTTTGAAAAATATTTTTGAGATAGCGTTTGGATGAATTTTTGGAAAAAGTAATAATTAGAGATAGATGTAATAATTGGAGAGAGATAGAGAGAGAAATGAGAATAATGATTGAATATAGGGGTATGAGTGGAGAGAGAAATGTGATTAATGATTGGAGAGATGAGAGATGGGGAAAGAATCTTTTTGGAAATTTTTTTGGAAATGTAAAGTGAACAAAGTGCTTATTGTTGTATATGATAAGTAACTCAACTCACAAATAGAATAATTGAAATCCTAATCTTAGATGAATCAATGAAATAAATATTTACCTAGTATTAAAAAAAAAAAGAGTTCTGAAGTCATAGCTGCAATCCCCCAAGTTTGGGGGTAGATGGTATTTAATCCCATATTGGTTGGGAGCTAAAACTTCATGGGGTCTATTAACACCCATCTTGGACTACACGGTACCTTTTTAGGTATATCTTTTCAGGTTAAGTGTTTGGGCTGAAAGGGGGTCCATGATCAGCCGAATTGAGTCATTACAATAGCTAATAGATATCACTTGAAGCTTCAGAGAAAGAGAGTGTCTCTCTAAGAGAGAGGAGAGTCATAACTCTTAACTAGGTGGCTTTTGAATTGAAACTTAGTGTCTATTAGGGGGCTAAATGTAAGACACTATTAAAAGAGGGATACACTTTTACTTGCCTCCTTTGTTCCTTTGAGACTACTAATTGTTATAGATATTTTTACCTAAATTTTAAAATAGTTGTAAATTCAATGTCTAAGTAAAGAGAGAACATTCCTTACACCATTAGTGTAAACAATAGTTCCCTCCAAGTCGATATATAAATTTTGAAAATATTAATGGTGTACATGTAAATAAGAGAGAGGAAAGAATTAGCTCTGGCAAAGGTTCGACAACGCTCAGCAGCTCTGGCGATTCCTTGGCGACAACACTCAACAGCTTTGGCGAATCCTTGGTGGCGTGCTGATATCATTTTGAAAGGGCCGTCAAAGATCTGGCGAAGGGTTTGGTTGTTCCCAAAATGGGGAAACAAAATGGTAAAACCAAAAAAATGTTCAATAAGCATTGGAAATAGATTTTTGTTAATTTTGCCTAAATTTTGAATTTGGGTCTTAAAAAGGAGAATGATTGGAGGAAAAAAAAATCTATATAATGTATTTGTTATTTTTTTCTAATCAAGATTTCGTCTTGAAACTAACAACATGGGAGAGATCAGAAAGAAGAGCCCTTTTTTCCAAAATCTCACCATTTTTGGTGAGATTGGGTGAAAAAGGCGAAGAGCCAATCAAAATATTCTATATTTTTTTTGTCTTTTTCTCTCCAATTTTCATCAAAATACTCAATCCAAATAAGTGATTTGGCTAGGGGACTTGTGTTTTTCCACAAGAATTTTTTTCTCTCCCCCTTCCACTTCTCCTCTCCAAGAGCATCTCTAAGAGCTTCTCCAACAACCTTGGCAACTAGAGATTTCCGGCAAATTAGCGACCGAAAACCACAAAACCAAAGCCCAACAGTCTCGACAGTCACCTCGCCAATATCCCCGTAGTTACAGTACCTCGCCATAGCCGGTGAGGTTTGGGCCATTTGGCGAGCTCGCCTGCCACACACTCTCTCTCTTGCACCGGAAAAAAATGAGCTCCGCGAAGGAGTGATCCTAAAATCGATTTGAGACCAGAGTGTTGTAGATCTCGGTGAGGCGATTTCAATGGTGTAAGACTTGTCGTCGTTGGAGTCGGCTGGAGCCCCACACACCAGTCAACAGACGCGTCAGATAGTGAGATCAACTCTCGCGCGTGTTGCGCACGCGCCACAAAGGTTGAAGATGATTCTGTGGTGTTTTTTCTTTGTTGAGACAAGTTTAGGCTATGGGGTAGATGTAATATATTTTGGCTAGCTAAATCATTATATGACACTTTTCTAGCCAAATTTGTTGAGGATGCCATTGAAGCTGTTGGAAATGCTCTAAACCCCAAACAAAAATTCATTTTCGCTGAATGTGTTGTGGTTGTGGTGTGCCTCTTATCTTACACCCCCTTTGGATTGCGAGAGTTCGAGATAGAAGAAAGAAAATGGAAGCTATCGCACGTTTGGATGATCCAAGAAGTGAGAGAGGGTGAGAGAGCAGAACCCCTCCAACACCCAGTTTCCTTTCTCGCCAAAAGTGGCACGATTCCGTGAGAAATGAATCGTCCTTGATTTCCAGCAACATGTGCGGTCCACCCACTAGTCGGATCATCATCGTACTTGCACAGTTGTCTTTGTCTCGTCAAGATGAAGCTAGATTTGTGATCAAAACTGAGTTTTGAAGCTTTGATTTGGTCGTCGAAGGGTTGCCAGAGATCACTTGGTCACCGGAATGGGAGGGAGGGAGTTTGAGTTCTCAAAGTTCTTTGGATGAGAGGGTGAGAAACCACTCCCCTTTTCTTTTCTCACTAATAAGGGAGATCACTCCCCTTTCTTCTCTTTTCTCCTCTCACCAGCCAAAGGGTCTGTTAGTGTTTTTTTTTTGCCAATTCTATTTGCAACCCTTTATTTACTCCATATAACCCCCTAAAAACTTTACACATTATATCATTGACTAAAGACTGAAATGCCCCTAAATAAAATCAACATTTCAAGTAGCCCCTTCTTCTTCCCTGTTCAAAATTTTTCTAACTCAGTTCCCTCTTCTTTGAACTGAACTTTGAAGACACCAAGCAGACGCCACCCACGCCACCCCCCACCCCCACCCCCATTTCCTCCTCTTTCCACCTCAAAATTCCTTGTTCGTCTCACGTTCAAAGGAGAACGAAGGAATAGACATCCAATCAATGGAGGGTTCTTCTCCTTCCATTGAAGATCTATTTCGAGGTTTATTTTCAATTGAAGAAGAAACAATAGAAATGCAATCGAATTTGTTAGTAAACAGTACAGTGGTGGAGAAGGAAGTTGCTATGAACATTCCCATTCGAACACCAAGAACTCGACTGGAAAAATTGCGTTCTAATTTTGACATTCATACCCCAAAATATGAGTACTTATTCGATTGTTGAAACTTTTAACTTAACCCCAAATTATACAACACAATGTTCGGTAATCTAATATCAAATTAGGTAATCCGTAATCTAGAGCCCTAGATGGAAAGTACCCCTAGTCCTTGGGTTACCTCACCCGCTCTCGTTATATATGTATGGCCTAAACCCAGCACACCTCCATTGCCACTGATAAACTTTTTAATTTTTATTTTCCAATATTTGCTTGCTTTGGCAAAAAAAAAAAAAATTTGGTTTTTTGGTTTTGTCTTTATTCAATTTTTTTTTGCATTTGTTAATTTTGCGTCAAATTTTCGTGGTATATGAATTCGTCTCGACGAGACGAATCCAACGAAATATAAAATTACGGTCAAAAGTAATATTTTTTTCAATAAAGCCGAAAATAAACCAAAATAAACCAGAGTATAAAATTATGGTCGAAACTATTTTTTTTTTAATAAAACCAAAATTAAACCAATAAACTGGTTTATTTTCGGCTTTATTAAAAAAAAACATTACTTTTGACCATAATTTTATATTTTGTTGGATTCGTCCCCGTAAACCACAAAAACTTGACACAAAACTAACAAATGTCAAATTTTTTTGAATAAAAGACAACCAAAAAACCAAAAAACCAAATTCTCTATTTTTTACCAAAGCAGCTTAGGTTTTTGTTTCAAGCACAGTAGATAGATGGATTCAGTCTTATCTTGAAAAAAACAGTTGTTAAAATCAGCCGATAGAGGAATGGGTGTGAATCAAAATTTCTTGAGGTGCAAGAAAGTTAGGGCTTGTGCATGGAGATTACAGGAGAGAGAACAATTCTTCTGGAAAAACCGCCGATTTTTTCCTTTTTTAAAATTTTTTCCCCCTGGTTTTGCTCTTTTTGAATCAAGATGAGGGAACAGTCAACGGGGTCAGACTCAAGAGGATCCACCAAGGTTCACGCTCTTTCTTGATCAGTTGATCCCAGTGTTGTTTTTTGGTACTCTGTTGATGCTTTCCTGTTGATTGGTTTTGGGGAATTTCGTGGCTTTTGTTAGTGGTTTTGGGTTGCCTTCATGCATATGTGCTTTCTTCTTTTTGTTTCTTTCTTCTTGTGTATTTGAGTTGTGCCCCCTCGGCACTTTCTTTAGTCCGGTTTCGCTAAGGGGATTTTTGAGCTTTTTAGCTCGTGTATTGTGTGATAATGACCTGTCCTCAAAAACACAATAAGCGAGAAAAGCCAAAAATCCCCTCAGCGGATCAGGGCCTTCGTATAAATCCTTTGTTGCTGATAAAAAACAAATTATTCTGTTCCAACTGGCAGTTCAGGAAGGTGGCTAATCTTTATTTTCTCATGATCTCAATTCTGTCAAGCACACCCGTAAGGTATGTTATGTAAACAAGCCGGCTGTTTTTTCATTTATCCATTTTTTAGCATTGGGCAGAGGTGTGATGATCACATATATAAAACAGATTACTCCTAGACTGGCTGGCTGATGTAAACGCTCAGAGGAACTTAGTTGATGATAGTTTTAGTCACTATCACTTGCCTGTATCAAATGGATAGGTTTTCTACTACAAAGATTAGACTCCACTAAGACAGATACATCACTAATTTGCCGGAGGCCACTGGGCACTGGCCAATTTAACGTGTCCGCAACCTACAACTTCTCATCCAACTGAGCAGTGGGTTCAACTAAAAATTAAAACAGCTTCAATGGAACAAATTACAGATTATGTAGCAAAGATACTCCATGTCTACTAATAGCTATAATGTTTCAGCTGAACTTCTTCCTTCAAGATTTAGCAGCCTCTGGTGAGAGGTGTGGAGAGATGTTATGTTCCTGAACCATGTATTTCCACTCCTATAGAGTACTATCTTCATACCTATGTATGACGTGCCTAGTTTATTATTGCACTCTCCTGTTTCGCTTTTCCCATGTGGGGCTATGCTGGTACTTAGAGGTCTTTACTGCTAAATGAGTTGGTGTATCTTATATATTTTTGCAATGCATTTCCTGCGTTCCTTTATATTTGTATTATGTACTACATGAGTAGTGATTTCTTCTTGCTTTCTCATTCTCTTTTCTACGCTTGTGGGGCTCCGATACTCGCTTTTAGGCATGCAGGGTTTTCCATCGACAAGTTGTTTACTATAAAACACTCTTTCCGCAATGGCTTTCCTATTTTTCCTTCAACACATGTCATGCATAATTGCATATTCTAAGTGCAAGTGTTGTTCCTCTTTTGTGCGTTTCCACGCACTTTAACTCTGAGAGCAACTATGGAGTTATGGCTACCTGCTTTTATATAGTGTTTCCTGAACTTTCCTTGACAACCGGGTAGTTGCGGCTATGATCTTAAGAGATTCGGTAGACTTCATTTTGGCTTTGTTTTGCACCTGCACCTAAGAAATTCTGTTTGATGCAGTCCTGCAACTAATCCTGTATCTCCAATATCAAACGTGCTCCCGCTCAGTATTGTGGTTTTTGTATCCCTCGTCAAAGAGGCGTGGGAGGACTGGGTGAGGATTACTAGCTCATTGGCCTCTACAAATCTTGCTTAACCGATATTCATATTTCTTTATTTCCAAATTTATCTGCAGTGACATACTAATCTATTGACAGTTTCTTAATCTGCTTGCTTTTTACTTTTTCTCTACTACATTATGTGAAACAGAAGCGTCTGCAAAATGATGAGGCAATAAACAATTATTCTGTAGACCTTCTGCAAGATCGGAAGTGGGTAAGTGTTCCTTGGAAGGAACTGCAGGTTGGAGACATTGTCAAGGTATGAAATAGTTCTTTTTGTAGATGTTTTCAAGTATCTTCTTTTTCAGCCATTTGCTATGCGATGAGATTGATTGTAATTTGAAATAGGCCTCTAATGCTCATTAATGTCATCTTGGAAGATTAAGGGTCCTCTGCCCTTCTACCATTATCGCCTACTGATGTCTATGATTGTTGGTTATTGATTTTTTGTGCATCTACGTAATATGTATAATATCCATGGCGAGTACTAAGAATGGAAGGAAAGAATAGAACACAAGTACTTTGAGATGGTTGTGGGCTTCGTTCGGAGTTGATAATTGCACTTATAAACTGGGTTAACTTGAGTGTGGTTGATGTCTATAAGAGAACAAAAGGCTGAAAATATTTTATGTAATTGGGAAATTGTTAACAATTCAAAAATTGATTTATCTGAACCCCCAAATAGCTTGGGCTCCGGTGCTTTGTTTGTATTTGAACTTGGTGTTCCTCAGGACGTACACCGAAGCTGTGGACACTTTTTTGGTTTAAATTGTTCGAAGTGTTTCTCGTCAAATTATCTCTTAGTTTCCTGTTTTATTGGTTCCACCACGAACCTATAACTTAGGGCCTTTGTTTTGGCAAGGAATAGGAAACCGAAAACCGAAAACAATAAATTAGGAACATTAACTTAGTTACCTTTTGGTTTCTAGTCTGTTCTGCCTGTAGCTTCCTGAAGCACATTCACTAAGTCACAATGTCACCCCATGAATTGGTCTTTCAGGCTGAAATGTCCGTTGTAATGGATCTTAAGCTTTACTATTGCTGCTTTTGAGGGAATACTCTCAAGTAGCCAAGCTTCCCACCATGCTTCCAACTTTTATGAGGCAGCATAGCTTAATTAGATACCATTATTGGATTAAATCCTTTTTGCCTGCTAATAGTTTGCAAGCTCAACCTATTGAGTACCATGTTCGAAATGACACATGGTTAACTTATATCCATGTGGGATGTTGCCTTGTTATGCATATTTAGTGAGTAAGCAGAAGCTACTACACAAGTTGGAAAATATTAGTCATACACAGAGGGTGTTCGCCAAAACTTAAGATTCTCTTAACCTTGATTCTTTTAAGCAGAATCCAAAAGCATCAAAATTGTAGCTTCTCCGGATAAGCTTTTTAACTAGTAGTTTTTAAGTCGTCTTTGACGCAGAAGCCGAAGCCTAAGCTGTAACAAGCACACTGGACAATTTGTCATGAAGGAAAAAAGCAGAAGTTGCTCCCAGAAGCTTTGACAAATATATCTATAGTCCTATGGGGGATATAAGAAGTAGATGCAATATAGGCAACTCAATTTGGCACATAGATTCTCTAATGGGTGCCTGTGGGGTGGTGATTCGCTCGGTGCTTGGACGGGTTGGATCCTAGTTGAGTCGTCCACCTCCTTTACTGAATCTAGTCTGCAAAACAAGAAACCAGTAAGTGGCGCCCGGCTGGATTAAGCAGGAGGGCACTCCGATGCTTAAGTTAGGCATAGAGAAGGTGGAAAGTACAATAGATTTCAGATCTAGAAATGGTGTACCTCTAGGGTTTATCACTTAGGCTTTAATAGGATGAGTTTACTTGCTCCCCAAGACAGTCCGTGGTAGGCACGAATCTTGTGATGTCACCCGTAACCGTTTTAGGTAGGTTACGTCATACATGACGCTTGGTGCTCCCGTGATGCTGAATCCACCTGGATGCTGAGTCATCTTTACGGGTCCGGCCCGTCTCTAGGCTCCCATTGACTTGACTAACCTTGCAGGCATTGCTGGGTAATTGGGCTGGCCATGTGGCCCATGTGCATTCGTCCTGAACAAGTCCCAATAAAATGGGCTGCTCAGAATGTTAGGCCTGAAGGCTTATTGAATTCAGCTCACTACAATAGGCCCTTGACTCCACGCCTGGAACTGTACTATGGGCGAGAGGAGTTGAACTATCTGTGGCTGAAGCCAAATTATTTGGAAACAGCAATATAATGTATCTATCGTAGGCGTACCGACCATGGCTGAATGTGATCCATCATTTTCTAGTCGGATTCGCTGGTTGGAGTTTGTTATCCCCTCCACGTGTCATGCACTCTTGCCGACATTTGGTCATTTGGAGGGTGAAAGGACGTTCCGCGTGTGCCGTTTCAGAGACTTGTACAACATGTTCCACCAAGGCCATGCGTCATTATGCAGCTGGAACGAAATGTCACCGCTTTGATTTCTGCACGGGCTCTTCGGTTCTAGCGCAATTCCCTTTGCCCTTCCTCCTATAAATAGGGCTAAAGGGTAGAGAGAGAAACACACTCTCATTCCCTCTCTCTATATCCAGAATTCCCATAGCCATTCTCTCCTCTCGATTCATCCTCAAAAGCACCCAAGAATAAGCCCCCGTCTTCTCGATTTTCAGGTATGTCGTTATTTTTGTTCGTCCCTTCAGCTTTTACCGCAATGTTTGAGCCCTAAATAAGGGTTTTAAAGTTAAAACCTATAAACTACATGCCCCATCAATATTCACGCTATAGACCATCAAACCTAGTGCTATACCGAGTGTGGTGTTTTTTTCCGAGAGAGCGCTAGCTAATCAGATCACTCGTGCACTGTTTCTATTGAGGTTTGTGATGGCCAACGATGAAGTAATTATTATTTTCGGGAAGGATGATGCAGGCGTAGTGTAGGAATCTACGGATGAAGAGTAATTATTTTTTTTTCTATCAGTGGAGGCGGAGACTAGTGATAACAGGAGGCGCGGGGAAACCCTTTAGAGGCCGGACTAACTCGATATCACCAGTGAAGGGTGAAGCCACCAACTGCTCGTGTATCAAGTCGACCTTGGACGGAGATGACCGAGCAGAATTGGGAAGCTGCTCTGCATTTGCCTTTTGGCATCAATCTGTTGACGCATAGATTCTTTGTGGTGGTCGCGGCCACACCGTGGTGAATGGTCATGGTTGAGCCCACGGTCACTGTGCTTGTCTGGTCAGTGATAGTGTCGATTGTCTCATTTATGGCGGAGTAGCTAACGGTCCACTTGGGTTTCACGGCTAGCCGTTGTTACATGGTCTTAGTTAGAACTCAACCGCAAAAGCTAGCTCATGAAGTGAGTGTGCCCTCACGCTTATATGTTTCATATTAATTTGATACCCAGGCAATGTGAGACTTTGCTTCACACACTCCCTCACGCGCAATGTGCGGTGTGCAGTCCAGAGACATGGACCCTACCCATCTCTGATACCATGATACACAGTCTTGGGTAGAACTCAACAATAAAACTAGCTCATGAAGTGAGGGTGCCCTCACGCTTGAAAACTTTAAGAGGACGTCATCAAGCTTCGAGCATAGGTCCAAGGTCGTTCCGATGGCTCTCATGGGAACCATACTGTACCTTGTCGCCCTAGTGCGATAGTAACCGGCCAGATCGGCAAGGTGGGCCCCAGGGAAACAGAAAAGCACGAGGCTCGTAACCGTTGACGTAGTCCATATTAGTCACAGTGAGCCAATCCAAAGGGGAAACAACAAACCCCTGTCCACAATGGGCTCGGTGAAAGACCAGTGGATAGCTCATATTCGACCTACCATGACTTAGAAGAAACAGCTGTGAAGCGAAGTCCCACATGACCTGGGTACCAAAGTTACATGAAACAGAGAGCTACATCCCTGACGGTGGCGATCCAGATCCAGGGTCTGTTTAGAGCGAAATCTGCACCCTTTTTGCCGCGAACGAGAGGTTGAAGTCTTTTACATTCTTTGTATGTAAGTTGTTCACATACTAAAAATACATAATCGAATCACTTTAGTGGAAAATATTCCCATGTTTGACAATGGGGTCCCCCCCAATCCATTGCAATAGTCACGCCATCTGTCTCCTCCCAAGTCCCAACCCTAATCCATTGCCAGCGCCTCAAGATAACCATAACGCCTCCCAAGGCCACCCCTACCACCCAAGTATAAGGGCAATTAATAAGGGTATGCAATAGTGACTAACAATCTTCTTGCACATACAATATCACTTGATGAATACTCTCATGCGTTTGATCAAATTATTAGTGGCAAATATCTTCTCTTATGCCACACCCGACATGAGGAAGGCAACCTTGAGAAGGTCTTCCGAACCCTTTATAGCCTTCCACAGGAAAGATGAATCCTTACTAGGGCCGGCCCCGATGTTTTTGAGTTGCCCAAGCCCGACCCAAGCTTGGTTGCCCATTTACTAGTAAGTTATAAAAAATAAATAGACATACAGATAAAAAAACAAAGATAAAATCAATTTTACATTATGCTTTTAGCTTCAATTACATAAAAAACTCACATGCAAAGTGTAATCTCAGATATAGTGCTTTTATGCTTTATGATTGGCATGATCCGATTCAAATAAAACTTCTCCTTCATTTTTTAAAGTAAATTCTTCAATTGAGTCGTTGTAATTTAATTTATTCAAGAAGTCATTTTCAATTGAGATCATACCCAATTCACTTAATCTTTCTTGTGAGATAGTAGTACAAATTAAGTTTTTCTCAACTTCAACTTAGAAAAACTACTCTCCGCCAAAAAATTGTAACCGGCAGTGTTGGCCCTAATATTTTAGGGGCCCGAAGCAACTCCCAAACATTGGGCCCTTACATTTTCAAGAGTTCTTTTAAAAGAATTATAGAATACAAGAATTCAAACTAGAAGGATACAATTATAAGAGATACACGTAAAAAGATATGATTGTAAGATTTTTTATTTTTATTTTTGAAGAAAATAAGAAAGTTTGCTTCACCTTTTAACTATTATTTGTGTGAAAAAATACTAAGAATTGTGTTAGCTCGCTCATTTTTTTTCAATTTTCCACCATTGTGGGAACAAGTTTTGAATCAAATGTAGGAACATATCACTCATACCTTATTGTTGTGTTTGTTAAATGCAAAATTCTAACAAAGTAGTAATTGAGTCATGTGATTTTTGTAATATTGTGGATTGGGAGGAAAAAAAAACAAGCCGAAAATACCAAAAGTAGAGAAATATAGTAAAGGGAAAGAAAGCCCATAAGAGGCTATAGTCATAAAAAGAGAGCATGGGAATCGAACCCAACTCAGCGGAAACTAAAATGTAACAGGCGACCCAAAAACCAAGGCAATTCTTTACGTTACTTTTTGAAAACTGTATTATATTTATATATAGCTTGCATATTTTTTTTTTAATGTTTTTGTTGTCCCAACCCGGGGGTTGCCCAAGCCCAAGGGCTTGCTGGGCTTACCCCTGGGCCGGCCCTGATCCTTACCACCATATAAGGCATTCAAAAATTGGAAAGGACTTTGATGTGGAAAGTATATGATGGTGAAAGGTCCACCTTACCGTGTCCTCCCTCCAAAGCTTCCGTTCCATGCAACCGCCCTGTTGTTAGAGAGAGAGAAAGAAGTGTAGGGTGTTAAATTAACCCTAACACGAGAGAGCTTTATTTATATTGTCATGAGACACATTACTCAACATAACTAAGCAATGTGGGACAAATACACATAAACTATTTTAACACTCCCCCTCAAGCTGGAGAATAAATATCACAAAATCCCAGCTTGTTACATAAAAACTCGAAACGGGGTTTAAACAATGACTTAGTAAAAATATCTGCAATCTGGGCTCCCGTGGGTACAAAAGGTGTAGCCAAAATACCGCTGTCAATCTTCTCTCGAACGATATGACAATCTACCTCAATATGTTTGGTTCTTTCATGAAACACCGGGTTTGAGGCAATATGTATCGCCGCCTGATTATCACAATGCATAGGAATGGGTAACTGCACTTGAAAACCAAGCTCCTCAAGAAATGATCTCAACCAAACAACCTCACATGTAGTATGAGCCATAGCACGGTACTCTGCCTCTGCACTAGACCTTGCAACAACGGTTTGCTTCTTACTCTTCCAGGTAACTAGGTTGCCACCAATAAAAGTACAATAACCAGTTGTTGAACGTCTATCAGAAGGTGACCCTGCCCAATCTGCATCAGTAAATGCCTCAACACGCAAATGACCATTAGAACGATAAAATAAGCCACGTCCAGGGTGAGCCTTAAGATACTTCACAATGCGAATGCAAGCCTCCCAATGTGGAAGACGAGGAGCAGACATAAACTGACTCACCATACTAACAACAAATGAGATATCAGGACGAGTATTGGTAAGATAAATCAACTTACCAACTAAGCGACGATACTGATTTGGATAAGGAAATACCTCCCCCTGATCAATGCAAAGTTTGACATTAGGATCCATTGGAGTCTCCACAGGTTTAGCTTCCAATAAACCTGTCTCTTCTAGAATATCCAACACATATTTTCTTTGCGACAAACTAATCCCATCCTTGGATCATGCCACCTCAATACCCAAGAAATATCGTAGCTTACCCAAATCTTTAGTGTGGAATTGACTGTGTAAGAATTGTTTCAACTCATCAATCCCTCTCTGATCATCTCCAGTAATAATAATGTCATCAACATAAACAATAAGTAACACTTTCCCTCGAGCCGACATGAGGGAGAATACAGAGTGATCGGACTGACTTCGACGCATGCCAAACCTCATAATAGCATCACTAAACTTGCCAAATCACGCCGGGAGATTGTTTAAGTCCATAAAGTGCTTTGCGAAGACGACATACCTTATGAGGCTCCCCGAGCAACAAACCGGTGGTTGCTCCATGTAGACTTCCTCCGAAGATCACCATGGAGAAAAGCATTTTTAACATCAAGCTGAAACAACGGCCAACCAAGATTGGCGGCGAGGGAAAGAAAAATCCGCACAGAACCAAGCTTGGCAACGGGAGAGAATGTTTCGGAGTAATCAACGCCATAGGTCTGTGTGTAGCCTTTGGCAACCAGGCGGGCTTTATGACGCTCAATAGTACCATCAGGAAGATACTTGATGGTATAAACCCAACGACAAAATGCCGACAGTGGTTTTACCAAACAGAAGACTAACCAACTCCCATGTGCCATTATTATGAAGAGCGAGACATTTCATCTTCCATAGTCATTTGTCCGCCACTCGGGCCAGGGATAATGCCTCCTGAACAGTGTTAGGAACAAATATGGAGGAAACAGTAGTAGTGAAAGCACGAAGAGATGGAGAGAGATGATCATAAGAGATAAACCGAGAAATAGGATGAGAAGTACTCGAGATATTAGAAAAACCATATTTTACCGGTGGGTGACGATTCTCACGAGTAGGATATCGACGAGGGCGGATCTGGCGACAAGGGGAAGACGGAGGTGTGGGCAAAGACGGTGCAGCGATCGGGGATGGTTCGGGAGGTTGAATTGGTGTCGGGTCTTGGGGGGGAGGTCTTGGTGTTGGTCTTTGGTGCGGGAGAACAGAACGAACATATACCGCAAGGGTTTTTGGGTAACAGTACCAGTAGGGACAGCCATAGGTAACACAGACTCAAGGGTAACAAGGTCGTTGGTAGTAACAGGATCTGAGTAATATGGCAATGACTCATTGAACGTGACATCGGCACAAACAAAGTGACGACGTAAAGTAGGAGAGTAACATCGATACCCTTTCTGAGTGTAGGAGTATCCCAGAAAGATACACTTAAAAGACCGAGGATCTAGTTTACTCCTATCAGGGTCAAGGACGTGGACATAACAAGTGCACCCAAAAACCCGAGGGGGTAATGAATGGAGAGGCCGACTAGGGAACAAGACCGTATGGGGAACCTGACCACCTAAGACCGTAGAGGGCATACGGTTGATTAAATAACAGGCAGTGAGAACAGCATCACTCCAATATGACTTAGGAACCTGCATGTGAAATAGTAAAGCACGCATAACCTCAGACAAGTGGCGAATTTTGCGCTCAGCAACTCCATTTTGTTGTGGAGACCGAGCGCACGATGATTGGTGAATAATGCCATGATCATCAAGAAATTGAGAAAGGAGACTGTGAAAATATTCACGTGCATTATCTGAACGAAATATTTTAATGCATGTATCAAATTGATTCTTAACTTCCATGTAAAAAGATTTAAACACAGATTTCAATTCAGACCTCTCTTTCATTAGATAAAGATATGTGATACGAGAAAAATCATCCACAAAAATAACATAATACTGAAAACCAGAAATACTGGGCACATGAATAGGCCCCCAAATGTCTGAATGAACCAACTGAAAAGGACGCGATGCACGACGCTCAACCCTAGGATAAAAAGAGACTCGTCGGTGTTTACTAAACTCACAAACTTCACACACCAACTTATTGAGGGAACGACACGAGGGAACAAGATGCTTCAAACTCTGGAGAGATGGATGGCCAATGCGACAATGCTGTTGGTACGGTGACTCTGATGTCTGAAGGGCAACAGGCTGAGGAACTGTTAGGTAATATAGGCCGCCTCGCTCAATGCCCCCACCAATCTTCCTCCCCGTCGTAAGATCCTGAAAAATACAGCCATGAGGAAGAAATGTGACGGAACAATTTAAAGATTTGGTAAGGCGACTCACAGACATAAGGTTAAATGGAAAACGAGGAACATGTAATACAGAATTCAAAGTAAGAGAGGAAGTGACAGGAACGGAGCCCAAACCAGTAACAGCAGTGGTAGAACCATCAGCTAAGGTGACATGTGATGATTTACCAATTGGCTGTTGACCAAGGAAAAGAGTAGGTGTACCAGTCATATGATCTGTAGCTCCCGAGTCAATGACCCAAGGAGAGGATGAGGCAACACAGGCAACAGATGAACCGGTCTGAGCAAGCGTAGCAGTGGAAGACTCTGTCCCAGCCTGAAATGACAAGAAATGCTGGTAATCCTCAAGCTGAAATAACCACACTATCGGCAGAAGATGGAGCAAACTGTCCAGTATCCTCAGAGACAACCTGATGAGCTTGGGGAAAACCATGAAGTTCATAACAATAGTCCACTGTATGACTTGTACCCCGACAATGAGTACAGAATCTGGTACCACGGCCACGACCAGAACCATTGCGACCAGAAATACCTCCCCCTGACGTGCGACCATGACTATGGCCACCACGACCAAAACCACGACCACTAGACCCAGAATCACCGCGACCACCAAAACCGTTACCGGAATCATAGCCACCAGAACTTCGACTTCCAGAACCACGACCACGACTGCTAAACCCAAAATCACGGCCGCGATACTCGATCCAAAACCACCAGAAACAACTAAAGCAGAACGATCAGGTGCTGGCTGAGAAACAGAACCAACATCAGAATAAGAAGCCTGACGAAGACGTCTAAACACCTCATCAAGAGAGGGCAACTCCCGCTCTCCCAGTATCTGAGACCGAACGGGATCATAGAAGGACGACAAACCATATAGAAATCGAGCAACCTCCAAACGCTCACGCTGACTCTCCATAACCTGAGGATCACTTGAGATAGGCTCATAAACACGGAGTTCCTCACAAGTCCCACGAAACTTAGAATAGTAGTCCTCCAAAGATCCAGAACCGATGGACAAAGAAAAGAACTGGTGGTGAAGATCATATGTACGACGAAGATTGTTAACCCCAGAATACATCCCAACAAGCCGATTCCACACTTGTTTGGCAGTGTCGAGATAAAACAGAGGAGCACTAATCTGGGGTTCCATACTATTCCACAACTCAACCCGGATATGACAATCCTCAGCTTCCCAATCACCATAATCCTTAGCCTCTTTGGCAGGAGGATCATCTGTCAAATAGCGAAATTTCCGCTCACCCATATAATAAACTTTAACAGCACGAGACCAAATAGCATAATTATTACCATTTAATAGAATGGAGGTAATGGACTCTTTTTCACGACGCCGAGAAGAGCTAGAAGAACTACCAATAACAATAGAACCAGAACTAGCAGCAGAAGCGGACTTTCCATCAGACATGGTTGTTAAATAAAAGAGAGGCCAACAACCACCACAGAACAACAAATCAGTGCCTCAGTCAAACAACCAAGAGCTACCAACTAATCAACCAACCAACATTAATTTACTGAAGAAGACACACGGATACTCCCAACATCATCAACTTGAACCAACATGTCACTGGTCAACAAAGCAAATAACACCATAAACAGAACCTGATGTGCACTGGAGCACAGTGGAAGAACAAAATCAACAACTGGAGCATCAACAAATGAACCAATAGCCTCAGCTATTACTAGAAATTGACCGACAGCTCGGGGAGAATACCAATCAATAGCCGAAGCATGAACTCTAGCACAAAGGCAAGAATCGACCAATCTCAAGCAACAGTCGACCAATTTCGAGGCTGATTGAACTCGAAATCAACATGAACAGGTACGAATTTGGTTTAGAAGGTGAGAAAGGGGTTCGTTTAGTGAGAAAGGGGTTCGTTTCTGGGTTTAGAGGTTACTGTAGGGGTCGATTTTGGGGTTAAAGGTCAATTTTAGGTTCGGTTAGGTTCGATTTTGGGGTTAAAGGTCAATTTTGGGTTCGGTTTGGTTCGATTTTGGGGTTAAAGGTCGATTTTGGGTTCGAAAATGACTGGGTAAAGGATTTTTGGGAATTTCGAGAGGTCTTGAAAGTCGAACAGTGGTTGTAAAGGGTCGAGTAGGCTCTATGCACCTCGTTTTAGGGTTTCGAACTGAATAGATCTGCAACTATAATCTGTCGATGGGTATGAAGTTCAGGATTTAGGGTTTCCAAGGTTAGGGACGACTGGTGACGTATAGGAATGTACGGCAGGGGTTTTAGGAGTAGGTTAGGGTTTTGTTAGGGTTTGATTTGGTTAGGTTATGGAGGTAGGTTAGGGTTTCGCTCTGATACCATGTTGTTAGAGAGAGAGAAAGAAGTGTAGGGTGTTAAATTAACCCTAACACGAGAGAGCTTTATTTATATTGTCATGAGACACATTACTCAACATAACTAAGCAATGTGGGACAAATACACATAAACTATTCTAACACGCCCCAATAAGGATAAGATCGCCTCCATCTCCGAATCCTCCACCTTCCCAGAATATCTCTTCCAACATTACTTGGTCACCCTAGCTCATGGTCATACTAGATACGAAAGTATTACTATCAACCACCAGTCTATTCACAGTCGGGAATGCATTCTGAAGCTGTTCCCTGCTGCACCACACATGTTTGTTTAGAATGGAACTGATTGCATTAAAAGAAATGGTTCTGGCCTCTGGGTATAAATTCCTTACATTATCATTATCTAAATGATATATATGCACCCCCAAGTAGACTGATAGCCTTGAAATATCCAAATCTTAGTTGCACGAAGCGGGAGCGGATGCGGGGACAGGAGCGGGGGAGTGGAGTTACCTATAAGTTCCCAAGGTTGGGAGCGCTTGAGGAGCGTATATAGATCATATTTAAATATGTATATAAAATATCTTTAAATACTTAATGATTGAAGGAAAAGTGATAACTTTTTTGAAAGTTAGATATTTTCAATTTGCAAACTTCTTGACTCATATGATTTTCATATTCTTATTTCCACACCCTTAAAAGTATGAGAATAATTGCTTTAATGGCCAGATAAGCTCCCATCCTAGTAAGGAGCGAGCTCTCATCTCAAGGAGAGCGAGCTCCAGTCAAGCTCCCATCTTGGGAGCGCCGATTCAAGCTCCCGTCTTGGGAGCGCACCCATTTTAGAAGGTTCCTGCAACTAAGATCCAAGCTAGTGGGGGAAAAAAGGCATTCAAGCTGCTCTCAAATTCTCCATGATCCCGAAAAAGTGCATCATCCCCATGACTTCGGTTTTAACAACCTCCTTATATTGTTGGAAAAAAGCCAAAGTCATCCCCTCCGGCCCAAAAGCATTATCCCCATTCAAAGATTCCAATGGTAACACCACTCCTCTTCTAGAAAGGTATCTACCGGGCAGTAACGGGCATGAAAATGTTCTTGGTTTTCTGTTGACTCTTGCACCCCCTCAAGTACTCAAATACCGGCAGAAAGAAGGTCAAACAGGGTGAGATCCTTAAAGGGGAGGATAGACTAGATAAGTCAGAAAAGACTTTAATTCCACGAGGCAGCCCAGTTTTGGTAGTTTTTATGTACAGATGGTGTTGGGACTGTTGGCTTAGGGATGTGAATTGGGCGATACTGGAAGTTTAGTTTCCAGAAATGATGTTTGCCTTGCTTTTGTTATGCTTTATTTTTTGGTTATCCTGTGATGAACTCTAAAAACTTAGGGCTGCATGTAATCTTATTCTATTGTTATAAACTTTGGACCTTTGACGATAAATACGATTATTGTGTAACTGCTAGAACATGGGATGTTGTGATGTTCTAGCCACCGTATATTTTCATTGGCCATAGGTGGATTGCCTGTCAAGATGTATAGATCAAGTTCATATCGAACCACTTAGTACTAATTATAAGGGTCATAGATGCATAGATGCTTCTTTGGAGGACTAGGAAAACATGAAGGAAACTGTTCCAGTTTGTGATTTTTAGTTCGTACTTGTTCTCCTCGTTAATAAGACTTATGTGAGCTTCTGACATTGTGAGGTCAGAAGTAAGGCAAATTTAAACTAGCTGTAGTGCTATGATTTGCATAGAGATTGAGTAAATGATGTACAGCTGGTTCCAGCTTCCCACTATTGTTGAAGTTGAATTTTTTTTTTCTTTACGTATCTTTCGCCTTTCGGTATAGCCGGTGCTAGTACAAGAATTGTTCTACTATGAACTTAAATGTTGCTACCTTGCAGGTTAAGCAAGGTAAATTGTTTCCTGCAGACCTGCTGTTCCTTGCTAGTACAGACGAAGATGGTTTCTGTTACATTGAGGTTTGTATTTGTAGCTGCACCATTTCCTTTTTTTTTGTAAGAAACCTTGTGCGATTGCCTTGAAAAGAATAAAACTCATCGTTGATGTTATAACTTATAGGTGTTTTCATACTCTCTCTCTCTCTAGTTCTCAATATCCTCATCTTATTTCTTGGGTTTCAGACAACAAATCTTGATGGTGAAACAAATTTAAAGATCAGAAAAGCACTGAAGGAGACGAGGGATTGCTTGACTTCTGAGAAAGCGTCCAAATTCAACGGTTTTCCTTTTCTGTTGACCTAATATATATATATTTTGGATGACTTTACTGTGTTTGATGTCATAGAACAATTACGGAGGAATGGACAAGCCATAAGGCCCTTATACTCACTTCTTGTCCTTCAGCCTGAGCACATAACCTTTTGCTCTGTAGATTTTCCTTTATCGGATCCCAGGTGTATTTCCTTTTTTGCCCATTCGTAGTATTTAGATTCATTTTTGAGTATTGACTAGTGGTTCAGTGGTCAAAAACTCAGTGTTTTAACCTCCAGGCTGTGGGTTCACATCTTTGAATTCAGAGTCTCGGACACCCATTAGTGGGTGCTAACTTGAGTATTTATTGATCTTTTTGCAAACTTGTTTGTTTTAAGATAGTGTTTTTCCTGGTCCTAATAATTTTGCTTCGTTGAGACTATGATTGATTTGGATTAAGACACTATAACTATAATTGGTTAAAATAGTAACCTACTCATGCTTTGTATAAGTGATGGTTGATGGTAGGATCCTAGAAAGACCGGACTAGTTGAACAGGAAAAGAGTATCCGACTCCAAATGGTTGGTTAGAAGTGTAAAACTGTTTATAGAGTGCCCATTATGATTTTTGCTGGTAAAGCATCAAACTCAAAACCAATTGGCAATGGGTGGAGAGGTCACCCAGGCTCATATACTAGTTTTGGAGGTGATTATTAACCGATGTGGGATAATCTCCAACACTCCCCCGCACATGCGACATCTGACTCGTAGGCGGTGAGGTATACAAAAGATTCAAGACATACGACAACTATTAACCATTAACGACAAACAAAGAGGGAACCTACCATCATCGACGTAGAGTCTTGTCCAAAAGTCTCCGAAAAGCCTAGCAAAGTCATCATTTTATTTTTGGTACACCAAATCCCCACTCCTCTCTTTCTTAATCTTACACTATGCATATATCAATTGTAGGTGAGGTAACCTGTGAACACCCAAATATTTCAATGTACACATTCACTGGCAATCTGATAACTGAAAGTCAAACTTTGCCTCTCAGTTCAGCTCAACTTCTACTGCGGGTATGTTAGCTCACTCTGAACTATAGTTTCTTTTCAACTTTACCTCTTAAGTCCAAATGAACTCCTACTGCGGGTATGGTAGCTCTCTGTGTAGAATCATTCCTATTCAAAGTGTAAGGCTGATCGCCACTCTGGTATCCTTAGTTGTAGACGTGTACAAAATGCACTTGCCTACTTGAGGACTTGGTTGAAATATATTTCGTCTTTTGTTCGACTAATTCTAGGTCTGCGGTTTTCTGTATGATTCCTTTTCCTATGCTGTTCAGACATGATTGTTGAAATTTCTATGATATCTACTCAACAAAGATAGATCTACATGGTTTCAGGGATGCAGTCTCAGGAATACCAAGTACATAACTGGAGCTGTTATTTTTGCTGGGCATGAAACAAAGGTGTTCTTAAATATCATATATTTCTATTTGCAGTACCCATTTCTAGAACACTAAGAAAGGTACTTGACAAAACTATTGCCATCTGCTGTCGTCAGGCATGGATTCTGATTCAGCAGTTTTCTTTAATCCTAACAGTGGAGTTAATACTTGATTATCTCTGCAATCTGTATTATAGGTTTGCTTAAGCTATTTACTTGCTGTTTGGTCCTTTTTTATTTCTTTCTGTTAAAGCATGCAACTCCAAATCGATAATGGAAACTCCCTTGCACATCCAACCCTTGCCTCACAGGTAGGGAGATAAGCCAAGAGTCACGGGGTGGCACTTAGGCAAGATTATGCCCCAGAGACACCACTAGTGGCTGCCTACCAAGACACCCTTGTAGGCACGCCGAGCTCGAAACAACTTCCAGCCAACTAGCCAAGCACTGTATGTCAACCAACAATCAAGCAAGCAACAATTTAGCTAACAACAAGAGCTAGGGAAAAATAGTCCAAAAGAAAGTATTTGATTGATGAGCAATTGACGTTACAACAGAAACAAATAAGCTAACAAAATAAAGACAATGACACTATAAGTCTGTACCCCCCCTATTACTCCCTAGTCCCTCTGTCCCACAATGTTGGTCCTGTTTGGGGGTTCAAACATTTTAAGCATTAAATGTATGTCTCCTTTGAAAATGAGCATTGATTTCCACTACTACCCTTTGAATCCTACTTATAAAGTTATTTTTAATTATTTATGAAGGTTTCATATAGCCAACCCCAATCGACTGGGACATGAGGCTCGGTTTGGTTTGGTTAAGGGTAACTTTTGGAAATCTACACACTTTTGAAGTTGACTTTTCAAATAGGCCTAATATTTTGAGACATCCCAAAATGGAATAGAGGACCACATTATGGGACGGAGGGATTGTGTAGCATTGTGAGCATTATGAGCCTTTCTCCTGTGGCTGGAAGGAAGATGACCCATGCTTAAGGTGTCTTTACAAGAAACAAAGAAAATAAGCCAAAAATATCCAAGCTAGGATCCAACTACCACAACATATTACTATGTGTTTACAATTGTTTGGACCCTAGATGGCAAGACAAAAGGTGCACAGATTACAATTTGACGCGGTGCTTGAGTTGCTGACGCGCTGGCGTTCAAACGGCTGGTGTGAATGGGCAGTGGGCACACCTTGATGGGTGCTTGGCATGTCTGCTAGGCATTTGGCATGATAAATGGAACAATCCGGCACGATGTTTGAGTCGTCATGGGGTGCAACAGGGCAGCCTGTGACGTAAGGATTCATAACATAGGATAACATAGGGATTAGAATGAACCAAGTACACCTGCAGCAATAACAGAGTGGGAATATGTCAAGGTTTGCTCAAAAGTCTCTCAATGTCTAGCTTTGATACCATCAAAACCAATAGGCCATTAGTGGAAAGCCCAACAGGTTCATATATTAGATATGGAGGTGATAAATAACGATGTGGGACAAGTTCCAACAGTCACTGCCTATGCTTCTACTTGTGACATTGTTCAGTTTCTCAAATAGCAAGGTAAGTATGTGAATTTGATTGCATTGCAGGTCATGATGAATTCCAGGGGTGCTCCTTCAAAACGAAGTACCCTGGAGAGGAAACTTGATAGATTTATAATCGCACTTGTTGGTGTTCTCTTTTGCATGTGTCTTGTGGGGGCAATTGGAAGGTGCAGCTATAGATAGTTTGTTCTACATGTTTATGAAACTGCTGGTGCTTTCACGTTTCTTTTTCAAGTTGCCTCTTGACGTCGTTTTTTATGTTTCATGACTTCTACAGCAAATTATTTTTAAGCCCAAAATATTATTTCTTGGGTCTTCGCCGTCCAGGGTTACCAGCTTCTATGAACCTCAGCAATAAAAATGTGGTTGTGGTATGCAATAAGAGGAACCCTTTGGAATGAGTTTGTGATTGTTTAACTTCTCTTTTTTATTATTATTATGTTTTTATTTTTTGTACAGGTTCTTTTAAATATGGTTACTCTAGTAACTCTGTATTCAACAATCATTCCCATTTCTCTTTATGCGTCTCTTGAGGTAGGTACTGCACTGGTCCATTTTTTCCCCTCCAAATTCTGCGTTTTTGCTTGTTATAGATGACAATTTTTTTTGCATTTATTGGTTCAAGGGTTTTCCTTTTTCAGGTGATCAAATTTATACAAGCTTTATACATGAATAATGATCTAAAAATGTACCACGCCGAAGCCGATACCCCTGCAGTGGCACAGACATCCAATCTGAATGAGGAACTTGGGCAGGTAAATAATTTATTATTGACATTCCCTATAGTTCGTAGCAATTAGTACCCTTTTCCTCCCCTCCAATATTCTTGCTACATTGTAATTTCTGTCATATTTCTTGGGTTGATTTCATGTGATTTATATAGTTTCATCAAACTCTTAAGGTCAGTGGATTTTTTTTTGCTTTTCAAAATTAGTTTCATACTGCTTCTGAAAGTTGACTTCCGAGCATTGATGGTTGGCTAGGTCGAATATATCTTTTCCGATAAAACTGGAACCTTAACAAGAAATTTGATGGAGTTTTTTAAGTGCTCAATTGGAGGAGAGGTCTATGGTACTGGTGTCACAGAGATAGAGAGGATAGTAGCAGAACAGCGTGGCCAAAAAATTGATGAGGTATGTAATACTAGATAGCATCAAGTGGAATATGGCACGACTTGATGAGTGGATCTGTTCACAATTTTTCTATCATCTTTCTCAGGTTAGGAAATCACCAAATGCAGTATGTGAGAAGGGTTTCAACTTTGATGATGATAGGCTTATGCAAGGTGCCTGGAGGAAGGAGCCTAATCCTGACTTGTGCAAGGTAGATGAGTTTATTGACAGAAGTAGGATTGGAGTAACTTTATATAACTAGAAGACAACACACATGCACACACATCTAAGATGCCTTTAAAAAAATGTATCAGATACGTATTCGGAGTGTATCCATAACTGATACGCGTACGATACATGATACTGAGGCCAAAATTGAGTAGCCGTGCTTCATTGAAGACGCATAAAGAGATTACTTTATGGTAGCTGCTGTTTGAACGCGAAGGGAGAGACAAAAGTAATGATGTATTGCATGTAGGATGTTCAAATTATTCAAGACTAATTAGTGGGATATATAGGCTAGCCCCAATACCTATAGGAAGACCCAAATAAGGTCAAAGACCAAACTATGAAGGATCTAAATAGTAAATGACAGGAAATATAGGAAACCTAAAATAAGATACAAATACGAGCAATAGTATGAGTCTTGGTGAAAAAGTTAGGTAGTGATGACAAAACAAACGGTAGATGAATAGTGTCAGATTGAAGATGTTGGCTAGTGAAATGACAATTGATCTCAATATGCTTTGTACACTCATGAAGGACTCAAGTGAGCAATCTAAATGGCGCTCTTATTATCACAATAAAGAGACTTGGAAGACTCCAAAGAAACACCCATATGGGCCATATCTGGTCGAAGCCGTCATGCTGCAGTAGGTCTGCACAGTCTGGTGGATCGAACCAGGGTAAAAAAAGTCACTCTTGAATAAAAGGAAACATCGAAGCCAAATTATTTCAAAAGTATGGCCTGAGCTAGGGCACAGTATTTAGTAGTAAACTAGAGAGCGAGCAATAACAGATTGTATCTTACCCTGAAACAGATGTTGTCTTTCGATCAGAGATATCACATGCCCAATTAGCATTAGCATAGGCCCGAAGTGTCAAGCTCGAAGTGGAAGCTAGTAGTAAACAGTGAATATTAGTACGACGAACATATCGCAAAATATGTAACAAGGCATCTTAGTGGATAAGAGGAGCACAAGGAAGCTTAGTGGATAAAAGGAGGAGCACAAACAAACTGACTGACAATCTGTACAACATAGGCAATATGACAACCCTATTCCAATTTGTGACAACCCACTAATTTGTACAAAATCTCTCACAATGAAATCCAAATTTAAGTAAGTTGGACCATAACATCTTCATTACTTTGGCAGTAGCCATACTAACGTCTCTCTCTCTCTTTCCTTTCAATTAATGTACCCTTAAATCGCACCAATTCTTAGTTTCTCCACACCCTCCTACTCTCCCCAACAAAATCCTTTTGCGTTTCTTATCCTATTTCTCTCTCTTATAACCCTTTTCCCATTACCACATTGCAACATGAGGTTCACAATTTGGACAGCTTGCTAGAATTGTGATGAAATACACACTTTACATGGATGATGATGGATGGCCAATACGTGCCTTTCTTTTTAGTCTTTTTTCCCTTTATCTCCTTAACTTTTGTCCCATACATGTAAATAACCCTTGCAAATAAGCACGTCCCTGTTCGAAAAAAAGAATGATACTTTTACATAATTGAACCTTTAATTTGTCTCATTTTCAATTCAAGTCCACAACAATATAAGTCCAAAATAAGGTATTTTACCATTTTTCTTGTCATGAATGTTACAGGCAATTTTAGGACGAATTACAATGAGATAAACCAAGTAAACATATGCACGATACTCCATAGGATCCTCGAGGAGAACACTTTCTAAAGAAGGAAACTTACCATGTAACTGATAGGATTATCAATGAGGTTGGCATGAATGATTTCATTTGCATACTTGGAATGTGACGAGAGGTAGGCCTTTAGGAGATGAGGCAACCTTGATGCCAAAGAAGTAATGAAGAGGACCCGGACTTTTCATTTCAAACTCCTGAAACAATTGAGTCTTCACCTCACTAACGATAGAATCAGAACCATTAATGATCATATCATCCACATATAATCACAGAAGCACCAAACTAATTGATCTGCATTGAATAAATAGGGCAGAGTCGTGATGTGGACTACAATGAAAACCACAACCGCCTAAAATCGCTCATTCCAAGTACGAACGTAACACAATATGCGTAACAATGCAGCTCAATGTGTTGAACAAGGAGACACAAACTGACTAACAATGTGGACCGCATAGCAAATGTCAGGACGAGTCATAGTAAGATAAATTAAGCAGCCAACAAGCGCGCAGATACCCCTTAGGATCATCTAGTGAAGCACCATCGTAAGCGGAAAACTGAGCATGCAACTCAATAGGAGTATGAGCAACCTTATCATCAGTAAGATTAGCATGATGAAGAACCTCATTTGCTTACTTTGTTTGCGATAGAAGATATCCTTTAGAAGAAGAAGCAACTTCAATAAAGGTAACATGATGAGTCACATATAGCTTTTTAGTGACTGGATCATAGCATTTATACCCTTTTTGAGTAATGCCACACCAAAAAAACTAAAAAAAAAAAAAACCCATAGAGAATAGAATGTGCACTGAGCTTGGTATGGTCCCGCCTAGGAAGAAGGACAAAGCATGTTGGGCCGAAGATTGTAATAGAGAGTAATTTGGAATGTGGCCATACGTCTTTTCATAGGGTGAGATTCCATAATTCCAAAAAGGAGAGGAGTGGGCATGGGATTAAGGAGATAAACTGCTGTAAGAACAGCCTCACCCTATTCTAAAATAGATGCTTTATGTTCAAATTGATAAGGGGAGGTTAGTGAAATTTACCCTTCAACATATCTTCACGTATTTTTATACACTTTTCTCACATACCAATACATTTTTTAAACCTTAACGATAGCCCACTGCGATGATTTTTAGAATTTTCCTCATACATTTTTGCTTCATCTTGGATGTTATGTGTATTGTTTGGGATTTGGATCTTGGTCCTAGATTCTGGATTGTGTTTTTGGATTAGGTAAGTGTTTAGCAGGTGGCAATCATTAGACCTTCTCAGAAGGTGGTCCCTTATAGGGTTGAATAATGTAGTTGGGATAATTGGGCTTCTTGTGCTTCTCTATTTACTAACAGTGATCGGTTTGTTGGGCTTCTTTATTGAATAGAGAATTGATGGGTTTGTTGGGCCTCATTTATCAATTTAGGTTGAAGATTTGGGCCTATTATGTTGTTTGGAGATTATCCATCCATTTATTACGAATTTGGGCTATTATTGGAGTTGGGCCATATCTCCCTTTAAAATAATTAATGGACAAATCAAACTTTTCAAATTTTTAATATAGTTTTCACATATCCCCGTCTGAAAAATAAGTAATATATATTTTATATCTACGCCCTTCTTGGCGCTCCTAACTATGGGATCTTCTACTTGTCCTAGCTCCCGCTTCGTGCAATTAAGATGCATGATGAGAAATGGAAGGTTGCATCAGTTACTCCAAAAATGTTTGTTTTCACTTAGTAATGACCTCATTTTGGACAAAGTGGAGAAATTGATAGCAAATCATGACCCTCGTGGTCGTGTAGAATATCAATGTATTGATTTCTTAAACAAAGGATGCATTGCAAATGTCATGGTTAATTTTTTCTTTCGATTCTAATCATGCAAAAGTGTTTTTTTTTTTTTTGGTAGTATAATTCATTGCGTCGACCAGTATTTGACTTCTAACTATGTTTGGTAGCTGCTGACAACAGCTCATCTATGTTGATAGTTGACATGCAGTGTGTTGTTACTACTAGTTGAATAATTTTTTTTAACGTCTCTTGCATTTTTTCAAAATGCCTGTGGTATGTTGCTTGACCCCTTGGACATGCTCATGTCTTAGCAGGCAGACGAAAAGTTTTTTTTTACTTGTTCAACAAATAACATTTTCTGTTGAGTATTTTGTTGTGTATAGGAGTTCTTCAGATGCCTTGCTACTTGTCATACTGTCGTGACTGAGGGTGAGAAGTCCCCAGAAACAATTAGATATCTAGCTGCATCTCCTGATGAGGCTGCTTTGGTCACTGCTGCAAAGAACTTTGTCTTCTTCTTCTACAGGTCTGCACGCTACTATAGTTTGTATGTCTTATTAAATTTGCCCTTTCAGTTTGAAGTTGTTTTTACATCCATTATGCTTAATTCCCCATGGTTTGGACCATGTGCATTTACACCCCTCTCTAATTCACTTAGTGCCTATGCACCCCCTGTGCATTGTGGATTTGTGCAAACTCACTCAATTAACGGAAATAATGCTTGCATCGTTAATGGAAATGACTAAAAGTCCAATATGTCCTTATCTTCTTCCTTGATTCTTCTTTTACCTTGAATCTAACCGATACATCCCCCGTACCAAAAATTGGATATGAACCGTTGATATTGTAGAGCTTAACGAGTACCATATCCATACCAAAATTCAAGTAGCTTGGAAAATGGAAACCTCATGGTCGAATAGAATTTATTATGAAGTATATTTTCCAATTTACATTACCTTTCATTTTAACAAAAATCCGATCACTGAGTTATGGATGTGTGATTGACATGATATTGTACAAAGATGCTCTACTATACATTATGAACGGCTTGGATTAAAATTTTCATAAACTGGTTTGATTCAAGAGGTGTGTGAGGTATACCTCCATTAACATGGACGGAAATGAGTGCGGTTGCAGTTTTTAAAAATTCACAGGAGGTGCGGATGCAATAAAGTGAACCAGAGGGGGTGTAACCGCATATGGTCCAAACCACTGGGGGTATAAGTGAAATTTGCCCTCAAATTTTAACCAAATGACTTGTGGTCCCCTTAGATATAAAGTCCAATCTGAAGTTCATATCTGGCCAAATGAACTTGCCTTTAGCGTGGAAGTGATTTTGAGAGTGCAAGCTGTCCTTTTGCATATAAGTAGTAGACAACTAGACATACATGGACGATGCACGAGAAAGGTACCCGCGAAAACAATAACAGTTTAACATCATTGCCATCTAGAATCTCCTTGAATTTCCGTTGGACCAAAAAAAAAAAAATCTAGAATCTCCTTAATACTTTTATGTACATATTCTGTTGCTTTTGATTTAAGCTCTAAAGGTTTTTAGGATGTTACCATAACACATCTAGCGCACACCTCTTAGAGAAGGGGATATCCTTTTTCCCGAGTGGGCTTCCTATTTTCTGCACACTCCAAATGGACAGAATGGAAAGTTATGTGGATAGATGTAGAGTAATTGTTAAAGCTAATCAGTTACAATGACATAGTAATATTTACAAATGTAACAGAAGAAAAAAGAAATTACATTCTAAGGGTAGTATAAGTAGCTCTTTCCCAAAATTAATGAGCCAGTTCACTTAGGCTTTGTTCGGTTTCATTTTTTGCTCTTTTTGAGTAGAACTTTTCTTTTGAAAGTTTTGGGCCCACCTCTTAAGAGATTCCTGGCATTTTGCATTGGAATTTTCATTCTCTCCCCACCTCTTGCAACATTTTGGGCCCCACCTTAAAATTTTCTTACGTGTACATTATGGGCACCACTCATCCACTAGGAAATGGTCAAAGTGTACATTATGGCACCACCCCCAGGAAACAAGAAAACATTTGGGTCCCACCTCTGGGGAAAAGAAAAACTTGACCGGAAAAAAGTTCATTTCTCAAAAAGGTGCAAAAAATGAAACCGAACAAAGCCTTAGTTTTCACCTGCAAACATTTAGCATTGTCTTCTAACGACTGCTCACTTTTGCACCTGCATAAGTTGAAGCCTGAATAAAAAACCAAAACATGGAGGTATAGTAAACGTATTGATCATACAAAAGAATATGCTCAAGACAGGAATCACATTGGCCACTGTTCACCATGTTACTCCATGAACTTGCAAATGTTGTAATGGTTTGTAAGATTTTAAGCTAGCTATAAGAATCAGCTTCCTCTACTTCGCTTCCATGTTTTGGATTATTTAAAGTCACGATGCAGGAGAGAGCTCTAGAACAAATTCCTTGTGTTACTGTGCGTTCAAAACCATCCAAACGTACTAGGAAGAAACCAGAAAGGGAACATAGAAAATGATTGCTCAACCAAACATTTTTGGAGCAGGAGAAAATCATATCCCATGTTGGAAATCAATCTCATTTCTTTATTAGTCTCCAATCTTTCCTTTGATTTCTATGATACTTAAGAGTCTAATGATTAGGCATAACAATCCCCTAAGCTATTAGTTGCAGGATCCTCTTATGGGGGTCTCGCTCCTTGCTCCAGCTCCCAAGGAGACAGAATCTCGCTTCCAATTGGGATGGATCCCAAGAAAGACAAAAGAAAAGAAAAGAAAAGATACCTAGCAAGAGAAAATCAGTCTGAGATGACACTAAAAGAAACTTAAACATAAGATACATATTACAAATAAGCAAACAGAATAAGGAAAAAGGGTTTAGAACTTGGTCTTGATCTTATTAAGTATTCTAACTCAAAAATGGTCAATAAGTCTGTATGTACGTGAGGTCGTATTTTCTTTTAGGAGAGAAAAAAGGTAATGGGTTCCCAATTGTTTGGATGACACATTTCAAAGAATCATATATGAACTTTATATCCTACCCAACAACTTAAGGTGTTAGGTGGAGAGGTCCCAACGATGTGTTAACTGTTAAGTGATCACCCATTCTATATCCAACCAATGAGACTCGCATTATCTAACATCCCCTCACGTGAATCCACTTTTGAGGTTTGTCACGTATAGCCATCGTGCACCATTTTTGGTAGTTATTCATCGTTGGGCGTGGATTGGACACTTTTAAAAATATGGGATGGAATAGGGGCTGTGATACCGTGTAGAAACTCTATATCCAACCCAAAAGCTTAAGCTTTAAGGTGGAGAGGTCTCAACGCTATATTAAGTGGTCACCCATTTCATAGCCAACCAATGTGGGACTCATATCTAAAAATTCGCGTGAACCGTGACTTGTGATATGAATTGAGGATAGAATCATGTATTTGTATTATTCATCATTGATTCTCGTGAATGTAGGTTTCTAGGGGAAGTTATTAGCATCTCAAATTTCATTGCAAGTTCTTGGGAAAGTACGATGGTAACTGTAAGAAAAGGAAGAAAAGGAAGTTTTGGAACACATGATAAGAAGTGACACTATGAGAAAAGGAAACTTTTTCTAATAAATCTTGCATATTCAATAGTTAGTTCAGTAATAAACTTTCCATACGAGCCAGCCTTTTCTTGGTTTAGTCATGCGGGCTTTGCCCGTTGCTCTGATGATTCATCATAACTCGACGGATCGCTCAGCCTTCGTGCCGGCGACACATCATTCAAATTTCTGCCCTATCAACTTTCGATGGTAGGATAGTGGCCTACTATGGCAGTGACGGGTGACAGAGAATTAGGGTTCGATTCTGGAGAGGGAGCCTGAGAAATGGCTACCACATCCAAGGAAGGCAGCAGGCGCGCAAATTGGCCAATCCTGACACGGGGAGGTAGTGATAATGAGCAATGAACACTCACTTTTTTACAGAAAGTTCATAACTAAATGGGAAAGACAGTCGCTCGACTCCGATTGAAAAAAATAAAGCAAATTAAATCTGCAGCCTTAGACAAAAAGTGTGGGCAATACTTTGGTTGCTAGTTGTCGAATTTGGAAATCCATGGCATTGTAGTGAAGTGTCATTATCCTTGTCTCATTAAGAGTATTTCTAGACCTCAAGGGGATCCTTGATGTTTGAGCTAATGCTGTATTTTCCAGTTGCACACCTACTTCAGTCTCTGTTCGTGAATCAGATGTTGAGGGGATGGGAATGATCAATGAAGTTCTTTATAAAATCTTGGACGTTCTTGAGTACAATAGGTGGGTACATCCTTCTAACTCGTTTATCACTTGTTACTGCATGCATTACAAAACTAATGTCTGAGTTTAAATGATGCTGGGAATCCAGTGCAAGGAGGCGGCAGTCTGTTATTTGTCAGTATCCAGATGGAAGGATTGTGCTGTATTGTAAGGTGATAGTGTGATGTGGTTTTTTATGCAGTTGGAAAGTTTTGGTAACAATCTCACTTGAACAGAACATATCTTTTGTAGGGTGCTGATACTGTGATCTTTAAACGATTAGCTGATGGAAACAATGATATTAAAACCAGAACCAGGGAGCACCTGGAACAATTTGGAGCTGCTGGATTGCGTACCCTTTGCCTGGCCTATAAAGATTTAAGTCTTGATGCTTATAAAATTTGGAATGAGCAATTAAGCCAGGCAAAAACTTCTTTCGAAGACCGTGAGAAAAAAGTGGATGAGGTATTTATCGGTTTTGATCTAATGGTGTTCGTATCTCTGAAATCTTTGCTTGTTTTCTATTTGTTTTTCCGTAGTTCTTTTATTGTTGCATATGAAAATAATTATTGCACCTTATTTATGGTTCTTTTCAGCAATTAACTGCTGATTAAGCCCAGCATAAATACCAGGATTTTCTTGCTTCCTGTTTTGGGTGGCAAGGTTGTTGATGGAGCATGGTTGGTGGTCATTATTCTTAATGTTCTAACTTTGAATTGGAATTAGTCTAATTTGGTTATAGAATCACTTTTTGTTAGTAGGTTAACTACTATCATATGGTCGTAAATAAATGCTTTTAAGACCATCTGGGTTACACATATCTGTCATCCTTGTGATATAGGCCGATACAAAACAGAACCTCCTTTAATATTTTAAATTGACTTCTTAATATACAAGAAGTATCGTGGAGCCGGCTCTAATTGATGAACTAGCAAATGAGGGAGAAAGCAATGAGGGTTTTTTTTCTTCTTTTTTCTCTTTGAAAGTTATTAGTGTTAGTTGTAGTTAGTGAGGTTTTAACTCTAGTCAAATGTATAGGAGTACATAGTGCCTACCACTGGGCTACCACTTCACTTGCAGCGATTAGGGTTGTTAAAGTCCATTATATCTCATACCAAGGATATTGGCTCGTACACCTGCAGAGAAATTTCCTTTTATTCGCTTTAAAATAGTACGGCATATTTCGAAGGCTTAGCATTATTTTCTTGTTTTGACTGACTTGGAAGATTATGACACTTTACTAAAGGATTCAGTTGGATATGTGAGGTTGGTTACAGTACTAAGGACCAGTTGGAGGTTTTGGTTGGTAGAGCATCCAACCAAACCAATTGGTAATGAGTGGAGAGGCATATAGATAACAACCAATTTGTAATAAGCTCCAATGCTCCCCTGCATTTGTGACCCCAATCGAACGTGGAGAGGCAAACAAAGGATACATAACATAGGTATCACAATGAATGTACTCAAGGCCAAAGAAAGAGGCAAGAAATTAAGAGAGCTTTGTTCAAAAGCAGCACAAAGAAAGAGGCAAGAAATCAAGAGAGCTTTATTCAAAAGCCTCTGAAAGCCTAGTTTTGATACCATGTTAAAGCGTCCACCTCTCGAAGCTCGATATTCATAAGAGGAATCCGAAGGGTTATAGTTGAAGGCTAATTCACAATTACTCATGAGTTAGAGGTTGCCTAGGCACATATACTAGTTTTTGGAGGTGATAATTTACCAATGTGGCATAAGCTCTAACATTGGTGTTTAGTCAACTTTTAATGCCTCAATTTTATGCAAGGAATAGCCTTTGTTTTCACTCTATCGAACAAGTGGAATTTCCATGCAGGTAGCGTTAGTTATCCCATATTCCTATGTCTTTTGACATGGGAAAAGTAGTACTTCAAAAAAAAAAACCATTTTTATCAAAAAAGGAAGGTTATGTGAGCCACCAGATGCAAGCTTATCATGATTCATGAGCTTGGCTGAGCAACACCTAAGTATGAATGAGACAGACTGATAATATGTCTCCATATATAGAGGGATTCATGTGGTAGATATGAAAGTAAAGGTTGCTGAAGTCCGACATTGTAACCAAAGTCGGATGCCTATTGCCAACCCTGCAAATACTAAATCCAATCTTGCTTCTGATGCAGGCAAGTGACAACTATTGAGGTGGCCTTTCCAGGCTGCCTGTTCAATGATGGATTTTTTAACCTTCCTTTTTATGAATATAAGGAGCGAGCAGGAGTATAGGATCTCCCTAAATTTGATTCCTCTTAACATTGTAGTCAGTGTATTTTAAAGTGATTGGTGCTGAGGAACTCGGGAGAGAATAAACTAGATTTTATTGACCTTGAGATCTTTACCTTCCTGTGGCTAATTTGGTGTTAAAATAATTGAACTTGAGAGATGTGACCATGAAAAACATGATCGCCTTGGAACTTGAGACCAGTTTTTATTATGTCAAGTTCCAGGTTTTACAGGATGCAGTTAGGCTCCTTAGAAATGGACCATATGATTCTTTCACTTACTGCTATATTAAAGGCCAACTGGATGAAGATTTATCTGGTTAGGTGGGTGTTGACATCCTACTAAGTTGTTTCACATAGGACGTAAATGTTGTAAACTGTGTCGGAATAGGATTTTAAACTATTGCACTGTCTTGGGTAGAACTCAACTCTAAAAAGCTAGTTCTTGAATTGAGAAGTCAGGGTGCCCTCATGCTTTCATCTTTTATATTGCTATCATGCTCACACACTACTTTAGCTTTTTTCAATAATTTACACCGAGTTGACGAGCTAGTAATTGCGCACAGGAGGATGTTATTGCCACTTCTGTCCCAAGGAAATTTCTAGGCTACCTGAACTTTCTAAACATTGCATTTGATGTGGACTTTGTTGTTCCATTCACTAACATCACAAGTTTAGTATGACAGAGGGGCTATGAATGCCAGCCTCTCTCACTGCACCTGCCAAGAACTACTGGTTTGCTGTGCTAAATTGGACATTCTGGTTTGCCGTTGTTGGTTACTACCAGAAATTTAGAGAATAAAATGTGTAGTCATCAAACCACAATGCAACTTATGCAGGTTGCAGAACTCATAGAGAAGGATCTTGTTTTAATTGGGTGCACAGCTATAGAAGACAAGCTTCAAGAAGGGGTACCACGATGTATAGAGAGTCTTTCAACAGCGGGAATCAAGATTTGGATTCTGACTGGGGACAAGATGGAAACATCCATTAATATAGCTTATGGTTAGCATCTAAAACAGCCACATTTCATTATTCTTCCTTGCGGCTTATTTTATTTCCCGCCTTTTGTGTTACTACTTGTGTGATCTCTCTCTTTTCTTTTTGCCTTAGCATGCAAGTTGATCAATAACGACACGAAACAGCTCATCATAAGTTCAGAAACGGATGATATTAGAGAAGTTGAAAGCAGAGTAAGGGATGGACTTACATGGTCTGATTTTGCATGGCAGTGCAAGAAATTACTTAGGTTTCATAGTGTTTATTTGCTTAAAAGTTGCATTAACTTCTGTGGACAGGGAGACCAAGTGGAGATTGTTCATATGAGAGATGCCGTGCAAAATCAGCTAAAAAAGTTCCTTGAGGAAGCACAACAAAACTCTCTACAATCTTCGCATCGTCGAAAGTTGGCACTAGTGATAGATGGGAAATGTTTGACGTATGCATTAGACTCAAGTTTATGAGTGATGCTATTGAAGTTGAGCTTGATTTGTAGTTCAGTCATTTGCTGCCGAGTTTCTCCTTCACAAAAAGCAGAAGTAAGAGTTCCTTATCCTTACTCTCTTGATATATACAACTTCGAAATATTTTTTCTTTTTCTTGAGAAAAAAATGTATTAACTTTATAAGTTCGCGTAGCATGATGAAACTTAAAAGTAGACAGTGTGTTCAGATTATCGGTGCAGAGTGCAAAGCAGAAACCCTTCCTTGGGCTTCATCATGCTACGAGAACTTATAACAAGCTCGCAGCAGTGTTGGTCTGGACCTTGGGTTTGGTAGTCCGGACCAAGGATGCTGAGACACATGTCTTACTGCAGCAACCTTGGTCCGGACCTAGCGAAGGTTGGTCCGGACCTTTTGCGTGCGTTTTGGTGCGATTTAATTTTAAGGCGATTTTAGAATTTTGTTTAGGGCTTCTCTTGTTCTCTATAAAAGGCTAAGTTTGTGTAGCCTCCATAACGTTGAATTGTTGTTCATTACACATCATAGTGAAACCCCCAGCACCCCGTGGAGTAAGATTAAGCAAATTGCTTAAGTCCGAACCACATATATCGCGTCTCTCTCTTTGTTCTTTCGATTGCTTGCATATTTTCTGCGTGAGATTGTTCTTCTTTCCCTTACAGTCATAAGACGCCTGAGAGTGTGTAACTCCCCTGGAGAAAGAGCACCACCATAAGAGCTATCGGAAACTTAAGCATTTGACTGACCTCCACTAGGATCAGACAAGGTCTCCATAGTAGACTCCGAAATATGTGTGTTAGAGTTTGTCCCACATTGGTTAATTATAACCTCCAAAGCTAGTATATGAGCCTGGGCGGCCCTTAGTTGCAGGAAACGCCAGATTTGATGCCGCTCCCGGCCGAGAAACGCGATTCGGCGTTTCTCGCTTAGAAACGTGACGGGAACGCGTTCCCATTGAGACGGGATCGCGCTCCTCAGGGAGATGGGAGCTTCTGGTTCGGCGATGGAGGGCGTGGCCGCCGGCGATGAGAGAGAGAGAGAGAGAGAGCTTGAGGAAGACGAAGAGCATTTAATAACAGAGCTTGAGGAAGACGAAGAACATGCTTTACTTTTACTTTTATCAAAAAAACTTTACTGCACATGTACAGCTGCACCTTGGGAATATGTGAGATTTTTACTTTTATCAAAAAAACTTTACTTTTACTTTTACTGTGCAGCACTGCACATGTACAGTATATATAATATATTATATTACTTTTGCTCTTTTGCTTTTAACGAAAATCCCAGCTGCACCTTTGGAATATGTGAGATGCTTTCGGACCACCAAAGCATGTATTTTTTTTATTTTGTTTTTGTTTTTGTTGGGGATAAATGAATAAAGCATGGGTTGACGCAATTCGTGAAAGGCCAACCATAGATTTGAATGCCCAGTCTCACCTACAACGTGAGACTCACTCTCTTCTTCCTCAAAGTTAAAAAATTAGTGATAAAAAAATTAACTATAGTTTATAAAAAATATATATTAGTGATAAAAAAAATATTAATATAATTTATTAAAAAATCTAATAAAATATACATCGGCGCTCCCAACCTCGGGAGCTTTTGGGTACCTCCGCTCCCGGGCCCCCGCCCCCGCCTCCGCTCCCGCCCCCGCCCCCGCTTCGTGCAACTAAGGGGCGTCCTCTCCACTCATTGCCAATTGGTTTTGAGTTGGATGCTCTAACATGGTATCAGAGCTAGGCTTCAGAGGATTTTGGACAAAACTTTCTTGGTTATTGCCCCGTTGTTTGTGCCATAAGTGCACCATGTTTCATTATGATCCCAATGTTGTGGATCCGTTGTTTACCTCTCCACGTGTGGGTCAGGGGTCGCACGTGGGGGGAGTGTTAGAGTTTGTCCCACATTGGTTAATTATAACCTCCAAAGATAGTATATGAGCCTGGGCGGCTCTCCACTCATTGCCAATTGGTTTTGAGTTGGATGCTTTAACAATGTGCATAAGAACCTCGACCACCACCTCGACTACCACTCCGTCCTCGAGAGGGATGCTCATAGAGCTTCCATCAAAACTCCCGGGTGTGTCGAGTATTGTGACAACAATCACACTGAAGCAAATCATGATCAATAGAACTATTCTTATCCCCAACCTGATTTTGAGTAGCCTTACCATCCCGTGGAGTAGAAATGGAAGACAAAGGCGAGCGGTCTGGAATAGAAACATGTATCATAGTACTCCATCTACTTTCTTCTTGCTGAACACAAGTATAGGTCTCTCCTAAAGTGGGAAAAGGAACACGGCCCAATATCGAATCGGATCATACTCCATATTAAGGCCAACAAGGAAATCAAAAGTATGTTCTTTCTCAACCATTTGTTGAAATGTGGTTGCATCCAGGGGCGGAGCCAGCCTAGGGCTGGGGTGGGCCCTGGCGCCCCCGCAGTTTAAAAAATGCACCGAAAAAAAATTAAAATTTAGATATAAATTAAATTTTTTTTGCTATTTTCGGCGCATGGTTACTCGTTTGAAATTAAAATAAATGTTTCTAACAAAATTTGAACCAAATTGTTATAGCCCTAACAAAACAAAACAAGCATGGCCCACTTATGAAAGTCTATATATAATAAACATATAAGGATAATAGTTGTCTGACATTAGGTTTAATGTGAAAACACTAAAAAATTGAAGAGAATTAGACGACTTCTTTGCATACAGCTTTCATCATAAATACGTTGTGCATTTTTGTCAGCGCTAGATGAAAATCCTAGAGCTGCCCTTGAACTCGGCCCCCCCGGATTCTCAATCCCGACTCCGCCACTGGTTGCATCAGCAGTACAAACCATAATAGTAATCAAATTCCTGCCACACTCCACTCATTTCTGCATAATACTCAGCTAAGGACCGATGGTTTTGGTCCAACCCCCGGAGTCGCTTCCTTAACTCAACCATCATTACCCTTCTAAAAATAGGTTTGTGCCACAGAAGTCCAAACCTTGTGTGGAGTGTCAAGAAACAAGTAGGTTTAACTGATAGTGGGTATCATGGAGTTGAATAACCAAGTCATGGCTTGAGCATTCTGAGTAGTCCATATCCCAAATTCTGGACTAGTAGCTGCAGGTGGTGGAACAGGCCCCGTGATGAATTTCAACAAGCCATTGGCAGTGATAGCCAAAGTAAAACTCCGAGGCCAAAGCAAATAGTTGGAACCATCCAACTTAATAGGGAAAATATTCGATGGAGCGTTATTTTGAGTCACAAAACGACTCACCTCATCCTTAGTTGCAGAAGTGTCTTTGGGTGCCTCTGTTATATCTCAAAATGGGAAAAACAGATAAATATAGCCCAAAAATACCTTGAAAAATGTCTGAGATACCATACAGAAGCAAGCCCAGTTGATTTGAGAAAGACCCTGATAGTTTTGATCATCAACAGAGGTTACTGAGCACAAACAGAGGTTAACAGGGGTTACCTGAACAATTTCGAGTAGAACATAGGCCGTACGTCAGTCGTCAGAGTTCGCCGGAGCTTTTTAGAGGTTGTACATAACCCAGTTCAAGAACCCTTATCAAATCGACCAAAGAAGGCCCAAATATGAAATAACATCTATACAAAAGTCGTCGAGACTCAACGGAGGGTGGATGGATGTCGCCAAGGCTCGGCGGAGGGTGTACAGTGGTCGCCGGAGGTAATACACCAGTATCGAACAGAACCCAGTAGTTTACGACGACGTACAATGGTTCATCATAGGGGTTGTAATAGTGCAAAAGACTAAATAGTGTGAGAGACTAAGCAGCTGAACACAAGACAGAGATCTCTCACACGATCGACTATGGAGATCGATTACCAGAAAATCACAGACGTTCCTCCTCCGCAAAGGCAGATCTATCAAGAACAAGGCTCTGATACCATGTAAAGTTGTGGAGGAAAAGTACAACGTGAAAAATATGAGGTGTTGGGGCTCCCCCTTTCTCATTCCACTATACATATGAACAAAGGTACATGTACAAGACTACCCCTAGGTAAGAATAAAACTAACAAATAAGTCCCTAACTTAACACTATTATTGAATCCTTTTATAATAATTTGTAAAAATGGTTTTTGGAGAGAAAATTGATAAGGGAACTAATTGAAGGAAACTTTATGTTGAATACCTGATATAGATTGTTGGCCCGGTTCCTAACAGTTAAAGCTTTGAGACAATTGGTAATTAACATGGTATTTGAGCTCAAATTGAGAGAGGTTTTGAGTTCCAGTCTCTTCATTTGAAATTGTTCCTGTATGCATTGTGTTTCTCCTCTTTGTCTTCTACATTGCTCTATCCATGAATATTTGCATCCTTGCGTGCAAGACGGTGTTGCACGCAAGGAAGAATGTTAAATAGCTTGATACATTGTGCAACCCATTTCCTAACAACTTAAGCTTTTGGGATAATTAGCAAGTTAACACTTTAGAGTTCAATTTTGGAGGGATGTGTGGGTTGGAGTTGGTGTAAATGGTGAAAGTCGTTAAACTTACTTTTTGGATATTAAACCTCTTCTCGCAAATAGAGGATTGGATTGGAGATGCTCTTACAGAACATCACTTTAGATTGATTTAAAGTACCTTGCTTTTGGCTTATGCCTTTTATAACGATTTTAAACTGTCATCTCACTTTCTTGTTGTTGCCAAAATATTGCTGTAGCTAGACTATGGCATAGTCATCTGGTTATGCTTTTTTGTTTTCTCAAGAATAGCCCCATCTTCAAATTATTACCAAGCAAGTGGATTTATGGTACCCGCTAGTGGATGGTGGGTTTATGGTCCCCACATTAGTCAAGGTGCACGTAATGCTGGCCTGAACATCTAGTTATCAGAAGAAAAAATACAACGAAGTGGATTTGTTGGTTGGTGCCTGGTGGACAGTCTTGACTATTGAGTTATATATTTCAGGGTGAAACCTGAAACACTTGATACTCTTTGCAGGTGACAAGCCTGGTCAAGAAAGATGCAGGAAGAATAACGCTAAGTATTGGTGATGGTGCCAATGATGTCAGTATGATTCAAGCCGCCCATATTGGTGTTGGAATTAGTGGTCTGGAAGGCAGGCAAGCAGTGATGGCCAGCGATTTTGCAATTTCTCAATTCCGATTTCTTACACAGTTACTACTTGTGCATGGGCGGTGGTCATATCTCAGAATATGCAAGGTTCTAGTTTTGTACACGTCTATTTCCTATTAGTTTCTCTGTTTGTTTGTTTGTTTGTTTTTTTTTTTTTTAATGACTGAGAATTACTATTGCAGGTTGTTACTTACTTCTTCTACAAAAATCTTATATTTGCTTTAACACAATTTTTGTACACCTTCCACACTGGGTTTTCTGGTCAGCGGTTCTACGACGATTGGTTTCAGACTCTATACAACGTTATTTTTACAACCCTGCCCGTGATTATGGTTGGAGTGTTTGAGAAGGTACTGCATTCCTTCGGAATAGGTTGATTTTCATTGTGGTATGGCCGTATGATTACGGGCATTACTTCTTTTGAGTCACTTAAGTGTTCATATACTCTAATTTTGTTGAATTCGTAGATTTTTTGCATGTGTCTGCAACCAATCTTAGTTTAAAATTTGCTCTTTTGGTAGGATGTCAGTGCATCTACTTCGATAAGGTTCCCTGAGTTGTACAAGGAGGGAATAGGAAATACCTTCTTCAAATTGACGGTTTGGTTGAAGCTGGCCCTGTTTTCACTTTTCCAATCACTAGTTGTGTACAATTTTGTGGTCGCTTCCAGCACTAACAGTGTCCATTCATCTGGAAAGATGTTTGGCCTGTGGGACGTCAGCACCATGGCTTTTAATTGTCTCGTGGCAATTGTTAACTTGCGTCTTCTGGTTATGTGCGATACGATTACAAGGTGGCATTATGTAAGTGTGGGAGTCAGCCTGTTAGCTTGGTTTGCTTTTATCCTTGTATATTCAGGTGTTTACACCACAAAGGTGAGTCTTTCTTCCTCCTGTTATTTAAAGATGATGTTGAGTTAAGCTATATTTGGCAAGGTTTTGGGGGAGGGATATGTGGTGGGAGAAGTTAAAGGAAAAAAAAGATTGAATGTGAACCGTTAGTTCCATTAACTATTTAACTTCTCGCCCTTTTTTTCTTTTCCCTCCCCCAAAACATTTATTGATACGCGTCCTTGCTCCTCAAAGTATCTTTCTCATTTTTGTGTCTCACTGCAGGGTATCTATCACGTCTTTTGTGAATCAGCCAGCACAGCTTATTTCTATGTCACATTTCTTCTTGTTCTCGTTGTTGCACTACTTGGCGATTTCTTATTTCAAGGGTAAGAACTTGCGGCATTATTTTATCTTTGTTTGGAGTAGTACGTAGTTGCCACATTAGGATGGGGCTCAAGTTTTGAAATAATGGTATTGGGACACATACGTAGCATGAATCGGTAGTAGCGGCCGTGAATTTTTAAAAATAAGTTTTGGAAGTGCCTAAATCAGCCGTAACGGTGAGTATCGGATGTGAACCTCGTCCATGAATCGGAAACAAACGGATACATAATTGAAACGGGCTGATATGCATGCGATTTCCTTGTCTCACTAGTGAATATATTGGGGTTTAATGTTATCGGAAGGCGCAAAAACATATACTTATTGGGCAAGATTTAAAACCTTTATGAGGCCCCATACGAAACTTTGGCAAATATTGCACTTGGTTTATTGAGCAAAAAAAATTGATTTGGGTTTAAGTTTTGCAGCAAAACGTCCCTGTAGCTCCTCAATTCTTGGAGGTTTTGGGGGGCCACTGTGGTATTTTGAGAGCAACCACTTTGTGCATATTGCAAAAGGTTAGGTCCGTCTCCAATCATCCCCGCCCATATCCCCAATGATTGGGGACTAGATGGGTTACGTTGTTGTTGCTGCTTAGACAGAATCTACTTGCATTTCAGTGAACAATGCTATGGCAAGTTGGCAACCATATCTGCTTGCCATGTTTTACTTTTATCATCTGATGTTACCCGAATCATATGGGACTTCTTGTTTTAGGTAAATTTTTTGGAATAGTCATTGGGAACTTCTTGTGACAATCAGCAGAAATTAAAAATCTGAGTCTGGCCACCCTTCCACTCATTACCAATCCGTATCGAGTTTCATACTTTAACATGAGCAATTTTAAAATACCAGACGGTAAACAAAATGTTATACTCTTATTATATTTCCTTTATTTTTGTGTGGAAAAAGTTGACGGCGCACCAAATTGCACTCGCTTTTAATTCTTCACTTTTTCTGGAACCTATACCATTTTGGGCTTTATCAATGTTCATCTAATTGTTATTTGGCTTCAGGGTTCAGAGATGGTTCTTCCCGTATGATTATCAAATTCTTAATGAAAGTTGTACGAAGGAACATATACAATTCGGCAGAGAGAAGAATATAGACGAGGATGGAAGCTGTGCAATGGTAGAGAAATCCAAGCACACTGGTTTTGCTTTTGATTCACCTGGGTATGAGTCATTTTTCGCGGAAAGGGCGGGAGTCTTCACGCCGCATAAGGCATGGGCTGTGGCAAGGAGAGCCAGTATTATTAGACGAGTGTCTAGAAAGTAACAATTATGGATGAAATTGTTTGTATTTTTATTATTTACAACAACTCCCTATCTTTTTCTGTACAATGAAAGGGATTATGATTATATATGAAATCACGTTTGCTGTCTAAACTTGATTATGAGAGCTTAACTACTTTTGCTGCGAAAAATGTGAGAAGGGTGATGTTTAAGTAGTATATTTCGGATTAACATATATAATGATTATCAAAGCTTTGTGTTACTATTGTTTTTAATTCTTGTAGTTTTTTTAATTTTATTTTTACAATGGGCCTCAAGAATAATGTTAGCACCCAGCCTTAAAAAACTCGGCATTGGTTCGGTTTGAGCCCGTTAAAAAGTGTTTACAGAAAGGGAAAAAAGTTAAGATACCTTCTGTCCTCTTGCAAATTCCCTGGGAAACTCTTGCACTTGATTGCTCTCGTCTTCCCGCTTGTTATGTTTAGAAACATAAAACTCTACTATTTTAAGGTTTGCGGAAGTCGAAGCTGTGGCCTAAGAAAAGGGCTACAGATATGAATGGAAGTCTTCGTCTCTCGTTGTTTGAAACGCACCCCGTTGTTCATCGGATTTCCATCCAAAAAAGACCTTCGCTGATGCAACAAGGAGTTTGGTCTTAGCTTGCCAAGAAACTTCAGATTCAGATAACATTCCCCAACTGTAATTGCAGGAGAAGCAATCAAGAAATGTTCACGCCGGGTACTGCAGGTTCATGGAGAAATAAACTCGGGGTTTTCTAGAGACCCAGAAAGGGTGCACGCCAATGATAACATACGTTCGTTCCTTGCCGACAAGACGATGATTGTGGCATTCAACTTGAGAATGCGACCAGCTTTCCCGCAAAAAGGATCCACTCTCCTTCATGCTGCCATTGTATACGAGCGGAAAGGATCCCACACTGTTTGGAGGGCAGTGGATTCACTTTTGTCAACGGTATCCTATGGTTGCAAATATTTTTCTCGTCTGGAGTGGATCGGCAGAGAATGCAAACAAAGGCAATAACAAAACAAAGAAGGCAATGCAGCTTGTCTCATGGTGGATCCACGTTTCATCGACGTATCTCAAGACTTCATTGGTTGGAAAATGGATATTGAATCAAATGCAAGATCGTAGACTAGCAAAAGATACTTTCATTAATCGTCACGAATATATACATAAAAGAAAATCGGCGACACAAGGGCAACAGAATAATCTTCAAGAACAAAATCGATATATATATATATGATTCTTAGTGAATCTACTGCTACTCCTAGTTATTACCCAATGATTCTACTCTACTCCTAAGAAAAAGAAGAAGCTAATTTGTTTGATTTGTTGGAGGTCCTTGAAATGAAGCCTAAATAGGCTATTTCTAGAAAACAAAAAATGTATAGGAAATATCCGAATTCTTGCGTTTTCACTTGTCTAAATAACTTCTTTAACTTCCCAATGAGTAGGAGAATGTGTCCTATAACTTACAGGTGAGTAAGGTTATCCAATGTGCCCTCTAACGTTTGGGTTAGCCCTAGACCCTAGTGAATAATTGTAACTGCACTCCAGCAAACAGTACATGACAATTTAATTACACCTTTCTGTCGATATCTCGACAAGTGATAATTTTTATGGGATAGACATTGACCCCAACTAGAGCAATTTTTGAGTGCCGGGCGGGCACCACCTGATCGTGCCCGAGCACCCATCTCGACCGTCCAAAACACTTTTAGACGGTCTAGATTTTAAAGAGAAAGAAAGGAGAGTGGGGAAAGAAATCTGGGCCGTCCAAAAGTTTGGACGGTCGGGATGGGTGCTCGGGCCGTCCAAATTTTTTTTACCCTGACTGTGTCAGAATAAGTAATCTCAATTTTTTTTGAGGAGCTTGGATTATTGTTATACCAAAAAGCTAATGCATGGCAATTATTTAACTGATCACTGATTTTTACATATTTTCCCATGGTTTCTTGTGGCCTTATCTGCCTCCCTAATTCAAAGGTCATGATAAATGGCCAACATAAAATCAATTTGTTGATGAAATTCATAGGCATGCTTGAAAAATCCTACAGATGATCTTCAAAGCCGTTTAAGGCGTCGAACGCCGTGCGTTGAAGGTGCTTAATGAATGACTTAAAACTGAAAATCCCTAGTCAAATTATTTTCAAGACTTGGCAAACTTCGAATTTCAACTCCGCAAGCAAATTTTATTTACACAATTTAGCTCTCTAAAGATGAGTTTTTTTGCCCCCCAAATTCTTCTCCTTCAATAACTTGGCCACAACATGAACTCATCCCTTCCAAAGTATAACCGGGAATGGTTAGTGTAAAGCATTTTTTGCCTTTGCTCATTCAAAGATGAACTTTAAGAATATTTATAGACTTTGTTCTTAAGCCACATTCATAGGCAGAACCATCCTTTTTTTTAAAAAAAAAAAGATCGTTGCCATTGCCAATAAAATAAGATTCAAGCATTAAAACCAGAAGTACACAAGATATTAAATCACAGGGACAAGGCACCCGAAATAGACACTGCTAACTCCGTAGTACCGTCGGAAAATACATAAGCACACTACGGCTATCCGCACGCGCACCGGTGAATGTCACAAGTGCACTGGTGAATGTCCCAGATCGTAAAGGCAGTCGCTAGCAGGGAGGGACAAAACTCCACAGAGGGAGTAGCACCTAAATTAGAAACAGAGAAAAGAACTAAATACAAGAAAAAACACTCAATCTCCACCCATTACTGGCCACACTTCCGGCTGCCATTCACCGGACCTCAACACCCCGACTCCACAGCGTCGATCTGAATCCGAGACGCCGGATCAACACCTTCGGCAGAGACTGATACGCAGAACCTTCTAAGTTCTTCAAAGCCCCTGTTTGGCTTTCACGTTACTATTCATGGCTGTAAAGCCAATTAAGTGTCTCGTTAGTCATTACCACGGTATCGGCAAATTCATGGCCTTGAATTGATTATTGTTTTTCAACAAATAGGCTATTTTTAGGAAAACAAAAATATTTCGAACGATTAGAACACCATGGTCCCTTTGACTTCCAAGTAGGGTTAAGTCATGTGTCCTCACTACTACTACCTATAACAATAATATCAATGTCGACTACAACAACAATAATACTAATCAAAATAATAGGTACATTTGCATGTTGCCTTGAGGGAGAGAATTAAAATAGATACATTTCAACTCGTATCAGTTCCTGTATTGCAGCTACTGCATGTACTGTATACATTGATGACATGTATGATGATACTGAGCAAGAATCAGATCTGCACGTTATCATTATGCAAAATGGAGGAAAAGGACTCCATGGAAGCCGGTCTTTCATTTTCACCTTGAGCATTTAAAATGATGACCAAGTAATGACCACAATTATATCGCCTTCTCCAACCATCTGGGTAGCTTCAAGGAAGCCTTCATCCCGAGTCTGATAAAGAACAAGGCGTACAGAATGTGCAACAACACCACAAAGAAACCACAATTAAGGAAAACCTGTCAAAAGAAGACGTAGTAATATATAAGGTTGTCTTGCAAAACAAAAAATGGGTGAGATCACAGAAAAGGGCAGAGGAGGATTTCTAGTTAGAAATACCAAGGTCCCAAAAATGAGATATATCACATCCATTGATGGAATTGCATTGATGCCCACAGTGGTAACTAAAAATGAGAGAGAAGCATGAATGTTCACAGTGATCTGCACGTAAAAGACAGAACTCTGTAAGTGAAGTAACAACACGAGATGACACTAAAGTAGTAGAGAATAATGAGCTTACCAAAGCAAGTATGTTTTCGCTTATCAAGAATGAAGATATCAGAACACATCCTACCGCACCTAAAGCTCGAACCTACACATTGATTAGATCCACTCTTTTGAAATCCACTAGCCACAAAGGAAATATGTAGTTTAACAGTTATAAAGAATCCAAGGATCAAGGAAGCAAACTCTACAAATGCGCACAAAATGATTGAAAGGCTCCAATTCGCACGCAGCCTGAGAAGATGTGAAAGAAAGCCCAGGTTGTTATTCCAAGAATCTAAATATTCAAGAAGAGATCATAATTCTGGAGGAGGGGCAAACATATGCATATCCAAGAATTTTCTTGTCAAATGTTACAATTACCAAAGCTAGGGGGTCTTCTACATGCAACTCTAGATCAAATGCTCCACCAAATTGTACTAAATATATTCGGCTTGGACTTCGGATAGAATTGAGTTTTCCAACTGACAATAAACTCAATGTACGGGAAGAGCAATGCATCTTAGAGGGGATAAACGGAATTCCTGTGAAGGTCAAACTCTTCTTCCCCTTTCACATGTGATTCTCTAATTCCTCAAAAAAGTTAGTTGCTTGATAATACAACGTGTCTAATGAGTAACGCCAAGTTTTAAGACGAACAGAGCATTAGTAGGACTTTTGTACCTTTAAAACATTGAATATGCCCAACACATACACTAGAAGAAATAAGAAAACCTACCTCCACAAAGTACCCATGGTTACACCAACTAAACCGTGCATAAGCTGCAAGAGAGAGGTATTCCACACATCAGGTACTCTTAACACCGGTAACATCCAAGCACATGAATCTATAACATAGCATGCAAGCCAAATATCTTATGTCTTCAGCAAGTAGAATAAGTCACACTGTTCCTATAGTAGCCTTAAAGAATTCTGGAAACTTCGTTGTCAGTAATTACACTCTCGAATCTTTCAAACTTGACCGTTGAATAAATATCTTTTCATGGATTTATGGATTTAACTTCTGAACAATACCACCAGGCACCAGTGAGTGAATACACCACAATTATAATATGAAATCAGGAACAAAACCCGCCATAGAGTTTGTCATAATTTCATGGATTGCAGAAGTAATAAGACCTCTTAAACATGAAGGCCACAATTCATTATCTTCCAATTGAACTGAAGTCCAACTCAAAGAACAAGAAAAAAAGAAATTGGACCTTCAAGATTTTAGATGGCAAACAACACTTAAGATATACATATCGAAGAATGCTTTTCAACAGATCAAAGATGACTGCCCACTGTCCACCATCAATACATTCAAAAGTAGGCTAGAGATAAATACAATAAACAGATACAGCAGAAGGCTAGAGCTTGTTGGGAGAGTTGGAGAATCTTAAAGCAGGCTCACCAGATAGGTCAGCGCTTTCACAGGACCAGACAAGACGAGTAAAAGCATAGCAGTTGCCACCTGTTAAGAAAAATAATTCATTGCAACTTGGGGAAATTAATCATCCCCTTCAAATTTGTTGACATTCTAGAATTTGCTTAACTAGGGGCAAACCATAGTTTTCCTGCCAGCTGCGACACCCCATCTCAGGGAAGAGATCACTATTGGCAACGCAAAGAAACATCCAAAGTAACTCTGCACAAAATCAGATAGTATTTTATTTTCAGCTAGGTTACCAATAAATTAGTAGAAGTGTGGAACATTCTACTGTCAGTTGCAAGATATTATACATGTACTCCACAAATCGTGTAGAATAGATAGGTTATTGAAAAGCATGTCAAGGGAAATATGCTATGCAATATCTAATATTATCACACAGCCATCCTTCCATCTTCATTGCACAGCACAGTGTTTTAAATGGCGAGCGCCTTTGCGCTATAGCGCATGGCGATGGAGTGGCGACTGGTTTGCGCCATGGGGAGTCACGGCAAGGCACATGACACAATAGCGCACGTATGGCGCTATGGCGCACGCCACAAGTCATGGCACTGTGGTGCCATAGCGTGCGCCATAATGTGTTTTAGCATTTTTTTTATCAAATCAATCTCAGCCGTTGATTTATGATGCACACAAGTAGTCAATGTACTGGAATATTTCCATAACTCTTAACCCTACACATCAGAAGAGAGATCTATCGTTAAATCAATAGTAGCAGCCATCAAGCTTCTTCTCTTGCGATAAACAACAGCAGCTGAGCAGCAGCCATCGATCTGAAAATGCACACTTCTCTCTGAAAATGCACACTTCTCTCTGCGATCAACCCTTCTCTCTCTGTCCAGGTATCTCTCTCTTCTCTCTTCTCTCTTCTCTATCTCTGTTTTCTTCTTCTACTTCTTGTCTCTGTTTTTTCTTTTAATCTTTACTTTAAAACCTGAAATTTGAAATGCCGACAACAAATGTGTGATGACAATTCGTTTGTGGACTGCTGCCTCTGTTGTTGATCGAAAACAGTGTTTTGATCTGTTGATCAAACTTTAACTTCTCTTAGATATGTTTCAAAGTATATCTATCATCTTATTGAACCTAAGATCAAACTTTAATATGTTTTCGATCAACAACACTACAACAGCAGCAGCCATTGATCTCCTCTCTCTGTCCACATGTCTGGCCTTTATACGAGCTTGTAGAAGAGGAGGGAGAAGAATACTGGGAAGATTGGGACTATGGATATTTGGATGAGGATGAGGATGAGGGAGACGAAGAAGACGTGGAAGGATACAAATCAAGTGATGATGAAGAAAATGAAGTTGTTGGTGTTGATGACTAATGAGGATGATTGATGGGCATGCCTGCATGAATCAAAATTAGATTACCGTATCCTTAATTTTGTTGTCCCAAAGCTAAACGTCTATATGTTAGCTTTTTATGGATTTTATGTTTTGCTTAGCATGTGGTGGTTTAAACGTTGAAATGTTCATGTTTTATGACATTTAAACGTTTTAAAAGCGTTTGCTTGTGTTGAAAGTTATGCCTATATTAGAATTCTACTCGTTATAATAAAGTGTGCCACAAGTTGCTATGGCGCGCGCCGCGTCGTGCGCTATTGCTCCAGGGGACCATTGCGCCTTGGTGCGCTGTGAGCCATTTAAAACACTGGCACAGCAGACCCAATGCCACAAGATAGAGCCTGGCCATCTTCCGTTCCCATGAAAATGACTGACAATTGACTGGACTATGCTATAACCTCTACCTAGTTACCACATAAACCTTGCACGTCCGGGTCACGCCAATATGTAGATTGTAGATGTCGCCCCTTGCTTGTTGAAACTCAAACACTGACTTTTAAGGATCCTATAATATGCTTTTTGCAGCATGATAATATCATTCAAAGGTCTTTTCAATACTCTAATCTCTCTACAAATGTAGCAAGATAAATTTTTCTATAAGTGCAGTGTTCTTGGATGTTTTTGCTTTTGCTTACTCTATTTCAAGAATCATATCCACTATCCCCTACATTCTCTTTTAGGGTGCGTAGGAATTTACAATTCCTACAAGTTCCCTTGTCCTCAAACTTAATCAAGGGGAAATGCTACAATAAACACCCCTTAAAATTCTTTAATTCATCATATTTTTCATAAGAATCCAAAACATCAGTCTTGAATTAGTAACTTTTATACAACTTGTCATAACATTTAGACATAACTTCCTAATAGTATTTGTTCAGAATCCATATTTACGTAAACAAATTCTATGCATTTCTATGCCAACGTCATAAATCTTTTAAACAAAATACTATTATCAATTTCATACAAAACATCGTAAATTTCCAAAAAAAATGTTATGAATTGCCGAGGGGGTGCATGCTGTATGATTGAAGCATCGCCCTTAAACAAGTGAGCAAACGACCAAATGATACATCACAAATCAAAATCATACCTCAATAGAAAGAGAAGTGCTCAAGAAATAAGCTAACCCAGAAACAGCAGCGAACATGGAGCATTCAACCAACCTCAGTGTCTTCTGATAAACAGCTCCGTCAATAGCCAAGTCCTCCTCCACCTCCACCAAATCATCCGAGTTGTGTTCATTTTCGTTGCTCCGAACCTGAGCTGAAACTTTGGAAACCCTAGAGGTTTTAAACCTGGGTAGTTGAGGAGTTGAGAGAGAAATTGGATTTGGGGGAAATGGAAAGAGAGTTGAGGGAGAGAGGGGTACACGGGGAGGTGGAGAGACGGGTAGAGAGAGAAAGTGGGGAGAAGGGAGAGAGGGGTTGGGAAGGGTAGTTTTGGGAATGGAGAAAGGTGGGGGGTGGTGATGGTAATGGTGGGTCTTGAAGAGATGGAGATTCATGGAGGAGAAGAAGATGACCTCTGTGCTTTGAAGCAGACTCAGGTTTTACAGAGAGAGAGAGAGAGAGAGAGAGAGAGAGAGCGCTGTATTTTAGAATTGGGCCCGTGTTTAAAGATGGGCTTAATTTAGTGTTGCAAGATTTTGTACTGAAGCCCAGACCAATAGGTTATCCAATGCCGAAGCCATATGAAATATCAAACACATATAAGTACTTAATATTTTTTTTTTCTTTTTTTTTTTTTTTTTTCTAACTAAAAAGTGTCCTTATGCATCGGACTAATCTTTTCAGACCCTCTACAGTAACTTCCATGTGTTTGGTGAGGTGGCCGCAAAGACAAATCGATGTCGAAGGAAATCGACCCTGCAACTTTTGGTGTAAACTCCGCCAAAACAAGTCGATTAACAACTGTGATATCCCAAGAAGTTGTATTTTGATCTTCACATGGCCATGGAGAGAATATAATAAAGGAGTGAGCGAAATTTCCGAACCAAAATGGGCAAAAAGATCATTACTTTAGGAAACGTACAGTGAACTTTTGCACTCTTCGAGTTTCTGTTGCAATCAATTGGTGGGGCTAGCTTAATTGGACAAATCTCCAGTAACTCATTAGGCGGTCAAGAGTTTAAATCTCTTATCTTTATCACGCTCTAATCAAACACAGTACCATAAATCTCAATATTCATATAATCGATCCCATCTATTATCCCGTGAACCCCATTTCTCCCCTCTATCCCAATCCTTAATCCAATCGTTCATAAAAATAATCCGACAATCAAACGTGCCTAATGTGCCTTGATTTTTTTGATCTCAGGATGAAAACATTATCCATTAAATGGACTAGATTGATACATAAAGAATATTAGCTAAGAGGACCTCTAATATTTCCCAATAATTAACTAAAAGCTAAGTTGCTTAAAGCCAATTTTCTCTCACATACTCCTTTTGTTAAAACTAAGTTGCTAAAATCACTATGCTGCTTTTAGCAAATGAGAAAATCACAAAGGATATGTAGAGTGCATTGCATAAATACTCCTTCTGTCCCATTTTGTTTGTCAATTTTTTAAGATCATGTCATCGGTCAAACGCTTATAACGTTTAATCTATAATGTTTTTCATCATTTTGAAAACTTCGTATAAAAGAAGTCATCGAGAACTATCAAACAAGATTCAGATTTGATATATTTTAAAATTCATATTAAAAGATATAAGCAATTGAAATTAGACACAGTCTACTAAAAATGACAAATCAAATGTCATCGGTCAATGACTTTTTTGGCCCTTTGATGGACTAGGTATGGAAGCTATCAAGCTAAAGAAACTAGGAGGTTAGCTTGATAGCTTCCATACCTAGTCCATCAAAGGGCCAAAAAAGTCATTGAAGAACACCACAAGCAAATTGGCTGAAAGTGGCTTTTATCCGTCACCTAATAGTGGGTCACGGTTAGAAAAGCATCAGAAGACACGACCACCTTGTTTTATTGGGTTTTCGAAACCCAGTTTTGAGAATCTAAATTTGAAAATAGTTTCAAAGTGGTCCCAAAATATGGTATTAGGTCCCTCCCAACTTTAAGCCTAAAAAGGGGGAAAAAAAAGAGGCAGAGGATGGGTTGGAGAAACCGAATAAGGGCCGGATTCTCAAACCCAATTTGAAAACCCCAACCGAACAAGGCCAACAATTTTCCACACACATATAGACAAACCGGCTTCCAACTTCACATCTTATTCAACTTGTAATTAATGGCTTTACACCTTGAGCTTGGGTGGGCTATAAGTGGTGATGAGCTTGGGCCCAGAAGACTAATTTTGGGCTCACAGATGATCCTTTGGTTTGGGATCCAAAATGCAACCGGATGAGTTATTCCCGTCCTTTTTAAATGTCACTCATGTGAGTTTACCCTCCATAAATAATATCTCGTACTATTTATCTCTCTCACTATTATATTCACCCAAACTTTATCATCCATCGAAACGAGCCGTTACGTTATATTTTGAACATACAAAAGTTACTCCAAAAAGCTACGTGCAAAAGTTTCAAGTGTCTGGATGTTTTGTTTCTTGCAAATCCATCCTATTGAATCAGCAGAGGAAACACGTCGACCTTATAATTTATCGAATTCCCTGTGCAAGTTGATTTTTGGTAAAAATTGACGATATGAATCTGAACCTACTGGTGACGGAATTAGGATTTTAATTTGGGAGTGGCACTGCTTTAATGAGAGTCTAATTGTATTTTCAAATTATTATTATTATAATTATTTTTTTGTAGAAATATGAATAGAAAACTTAAGTGTAAAGTGATCAACATACAGATTTTTCATTTTTTTAAAAGACGAATAAAGACTTGATTCAACTCTCTTGTGGTCTTTAAATGAAAGCTATTGAGATTTTTTTTACGATCCGAACTATTCATCTTTTAAATTGCTGTTTCTTCATCATTTAAGCAAAAAATTTAGTTTTTTGGGTATCAATATTAAATATAAATTAGCACTATTCACGAAACCAGTGGTGGCCCATGCTACTCCCCCTCAATGTAGTTCCACCCTGGAAGTCCGGAATCTACCATGTAGAGATGACAATTTTCAACCCTATGAACCCAAATCCATTCATATTGTAAAAAAAAAAAGAGCAACAACTGCTAAAGAGCAACGACTTCAAATCTTAATTTTCTCGACAAACTCGAATACTCCCAAAATCTTGAAGATTTAGAGATAACATATCGTATCAAACGCATCACAGTGAGTCAGTGATTGCTAAATGCTTATTGAGGATTCAAATAGCAAGAGTGAATATCGATTGAGAAGAAACCAGGGCAACGATTTTTCAGCGTGAAACCACCAGGTGGTTTGAGCAGTTTGGTTCTTTATTGGACTCCCTTGAATACTCCCAAAACATGATATTGAAACTTTTTCCAATGATTTCGAAAAAAGGGGATAAAAAACAGGTTGTGTCAGGTTCGTATGACTTGACCCATGCATATTCCACTCACTCATATTCAACCCTCTACCATTGACTTATGGAAAAGGCTACAATACACATCCAATGATACACACTCCTACAAAAGTTATGAATTTTTTTGTAGAAGTTACGATTTTTTTTGTAAAAGTTACGAATTTTTTTAGAAAAGTTACGAGACACACCAAAATGTTACAAATCATATTGCTGAAAAGTTACGAAAAATTAAAAAAATGTTACGATTGCTGATGAGGTGGCACAATCTGGACCACACAATAGGTGCATATGGTACACACAAATAAGGGGTGTGTATGATACACACTCCTACAAAAATTACGAATTTTTTGTAGAAGTTACGATTTTTTTGTAAAAGTTACGAATTTTTTTAGAAAAGTTACGAGACACACCTAAATGTTACGAATCATATTGCTGAAAAGTTACGAAAAACTAAAAAATGTTACGATTGCTGATGAGGTGGCACAATCTGGAACATCATTTTTTCGTTATTCGTTTAGAAGTTGCTAAAGTTAGCAATGTCAAATCCCACGTTGATTTTTTTTGTTCATAATAAAAAAGGCAAAAGCAAAGAACCCCTATCAATTTTTTTCAAATTTGGATAATAAAAAATTTGCCATATCATTTTTTCAAACTACAAAAAATAATTTTTGAAACTCTTTTTAAAAATAATATTTTGAAACTTTTTTTTTAATACAAAACAGTTTTTAAAAAAAGAACTGTTTTAAAAAAAAACTTTTTCCAAAAAAAAAAAAGAAGTTTTGAAAAAAAAAAAATTAAATTTTTTCTAGTAAAATAAGTTTTAGAGAAAATATTACCTTTTGAAAAATAAGTTTTTTTCAAAAAACAATTTATAAAAACAGTTTTTAGAAGAAAAAAAATGTCCTTGTGTAAAAATGTGGTTTAAAAAGACAGTATTTTCAAAGAAAAAACTGTTTTTACAAGTTTTTGTGTGAACAAATTAAAAAAAAAAAGTTTAAAAAAAAAAAAACTGGATTTAAAAATAAAATTTTGAAAACATTGTTGAGAGAGAGAGAGAGAGAGAGAGAGAGAGAGGGTTTTTGTCGTTTTTTTTTTGTAATGGTGGGTGTACTTGATTGGGTTGTGATGTCCACTAAATTTTGTTATTGCCAAAAGGTTGTGAGTTTTGGTTATTTAAGAGCCAAAATTTGGTTGGTTGCTAAGTTTGGTTATTGCAATCAGGGATGAAGCAAGATGGGGCCCAGTGGGAGCGCTCGCCCCTGCAAGAAAAAAAAACACGTCTAGTGGAGTATTATATATTGAAAAAAAAGATTTCTACGAATTATATAGGCTCACCCTTACCAAGTATTTTAAAAAAAAAATTCGCTTCTACATAGTGAAATTTCTAGCTCTTCCCTGATTCCAAAGTGAATATTTTTTAACAAACAATTGTTAAGGAAAAATTAGTAAAAAATGCAATATATTTTACCCTTTTTAAGGAAAGGACACGCCTTTTTTCACATATGTGTGAAGCACATCCTATACATTTACCCTTCATGGAGAGGACAAAAACGTATATCTGAGCCAGAGCATCACTTCCTCTGCCACCACCACCCTCCACCACCTCCGCCAGACTTCCATAACCTCCACCACCCCTGCTAACACCACCTCTGCCCCTGAGATGAGTGGAACGTCGCCAGAGTTGAGCCGAAGCGTCGCTGGCATTGTAACACGAGACACGACGTGATTTGAGAGAGAAAATTTTCCCTAGTGGTCTCCCCAACAAATCTGCTGGGAGTGCTTGGAAAGCCCATTTTGTGGTCTTTGGAGAGAGAGAGAGAGAGAGAGAGAGAGGACAAACTTATGGGGTGTTCTTAGCTAATCCTGTTGGTGATGAAAATCAACAAAGTGAACAAATTGAAATGACTGATAAACCAATGGAGATTTGCAATTGTGATGAGGATTGTGCTGTTGACGAGGATAATGATGATAATCATCAATATGGTGAATTGGGAATTTGTAGCTAGCCCTTTGGTGCCTCTCATTCACCAGATTGAGAATGACAAAGTTTAGCTGCTGCCTCACTTATCATTTTTTTTTTTTTATCTTTTTCTTTTTTTTAAAGGCTCATTTATCATTTCCCTGGATGTAGGGTGGGATGTAGGGTGGTGATTTTTTTGAATTTTATGTTCGAAATTAGAAATTTTCAAAATTAGTGGCATTTCGCAAATTTTTTTGGTCGCAGGAAGTGATCGGCCAGAGGTGGGGTGGTGGTCGGCGGGAGGTGGGGTGGTGGGGTGGTGATTTGTTTGAATTATATGTTCGAAATTAGAATTTTCAAAATTAGTGATATTTCACTAATTTTTTTGGTCGTCGAAAGTGCTCAGCCAGAGGTGGGGTGGTGGTCAGCTGGAGGTGGGGTGTTGATTTTTTTGAATTTTATATTCGAAATTTAAATTTTTAAAAATTAGTGACACTTGACTAATTTTTTTTGGTCGCTGGAAATGTTCGGCCAAAGGTGGGGTGTTGATTTTTTATGTTCGAAATATGAATTTTTAAAAATTAGTGACACTTCACTAATTTTTTTGGTCGACTGAAGTGCTCGGTCAGAGGTGGGGTGGTGGTCGGCCGGAGGTGGGGTAGTGATTTTTTTGTATTTTATGTTCGAAATTTAAATTTTTAAAAATTAGTGACACTTCACTAATTTTTTTGGTCATCGGAAGTGCTCGGCCAGAGGTGGAGTGGTGGTCGGCCGGAGGTGGAGTGATGATTTTTTTGAATTTTATGTTTGAAATTTGAATTTTTAAAAATTAGTGACACTTCACTAATTTTTTTATCTTTATGTTCGATTGCAAAAGTTCATTTTCCTTCCTTTTAAAAATGACAAATGTTTTTTATTTTTATGTTCGATTGCAAAAGTTTCTTGTCATTCTCTTTAAAAATGCCAAATGTTTTGAATTTTTTGCTTAACTTTAGCAACTTTTTTATTTTAATAAAGCTATTGTTGATGGATAAAGATATGGGTACAGAAAAAGGGACCCAAAATTGTACCGATCGCACACGGGGACCCACTTTTGGGTCCCACATGAGTGATCCGAACCGTTCATTGTTCTTAAAACATTTTTCCGAGGGCCCCCACAAAATTTCAGCTCAATCGGATGGTTGGAAGTGCTCCAACCAAAGTCCCACCGTTCCAACCAAAAAATCGGACGGTTGGAAGTGCTCCAACCAAAGTCCCACCGTTCCAACCAAAAATTGTTTTGGTTGGAACGGTGGGACTTTGGTTGGAGCACTTCCAACCGTCCGATTGAGCTGAAATTTTGTGGGGGCCCTCGGAAAAATGTTTTAAGAACAATGAACGGTTCGGATCACTCGTGTGGGACCCAAAAGTGGGTCCCCGTGTGCGATCGGTACAATTTCGGGTCCCCAGAAGTCTGTACGCGTATCATCGTCCATTGTTGATGAACAATGCTTTATTGCCAGGCTTACGCGAATTTTGATGTAAAAAAGATGCTTTAGTAGTGGACCCAAGCTAGCTCACGCCCTTGTGACCGTTTCATATCCTTGTTCCAAAATTCCTCTATTCCTGTTCAAGGGGGGTTTGGGCCGTTGCATGATGAATTTATTTTTGTGTTTTAAAAATTTACGTGTAATCTAACAGTCCAATCCCATTATAACAGAAAAACAGGGGGAATTTGGAACATGGGATCTGGTTCCCATTTGACATTTTAGACATGTCCAGAAGGCTTCTCAACCTTTTACAATTGTTTGTAGAACAATAGAAAGAAAAGGTGAGGTGGGTTGTGTTTCCCACCAACGTGGGATTGGAGGAAAACATACTAGGAACAAATGTGTAGCACTAACTCCTTTTGTGGGATGGGGTACAATGGGGCCGTGGGACTTACTTACTGGTTTTGCACAAATGATCTGAACCGGCCTGTAATCTGAATGAAAAATGAATATATCGGATCAACTAATTGCAGTTACTCCTATATTTTTGAGCTGATTTCTCGTTGGGCCACTCAAAAAAATATTTTAACATTTTTAAACGGTTCGGATCATTTGTGCAGGACCTGTATGTGGGCCCGACGGCCCGACGTACCCCATGCATCGATACAATTCTTATCGTACCTATAGTGGGGTTCAACTTTCTATACAATAAGGGTGAGAATTCATAACAAGACATGAAGTTAGCGAGTTAGGGTTGACTATTTCTTTTATACAAAACACGTATATGCCACGATCCGAAAACATGATTGCTAAACAGGCCGGGTTTGTGTTCAACCTGCATAACCCGAAAATGACATGGCTAACCTATTCATCTATTCATGTCGACACATTAACCCAATCCAACCCAAAAATGACATGCTTAACCTGCTATGGACGTGTCAATTCATGTTGTGTCAACTCGAACCTGACACGAAAATGACACGGGTATATATTGTGTAATCGTGTCAATTTGTGTTGTGTTCGGGGTGATTTCAAGTCACGTTAGGGTTGAGATTTTAGACACGTTTAGGTAAATAGGTCTTTTCAGGTTGACACGTATTTACCCGAACCCGAATAGACATGACCCGACTAGACCCGATGCCCAACCCTACTATACAATTTTTTTATTAGCTATGACATCATGGTTCGATTCTAGTTTAATCGCAGTTGAACCGGTGACTTATCTGCCCAGTCTCTTTTCCGATTGTTCACTGTTTCGATTTTTTAAACATTGGCTTAAAGCATTCGAGAGTTTTGACCTTCTTTTACCAAGTGGGATTAGAATTCCTCTCTCTGTTTTGTATGTCTGTTGATCATTTCCTAATTCACAAAATTCCCAATGTTCTAAAAACCGGTCTACCTTAGGTGCTAGGCGGTGGTTTGCCACAGCGACTGGGGGCCTAGGCGCTGAATTAGTAGGCCGCTACGAGGGACTAGGCGGCTGGGTAGGATTAACTGGAGGTTAAATAGGTAACTTTGCAAATTTTTTTTTTTTTTTGCCATTCGTTAATCCTAATCTACTCTATCCTAAAGGACTTGGGGAGGGGGTTGGGTGCTTACGGGAATCGAACCCTGCCCACATACATGAGAGTATAAGGGAGGTACCCACTGCACTATACACCTACACTATACAATATACACTATCTAAATCTAAAACTAAATCGATGTAAATATAATAAATGAATCTACAGTATACCACATAAACTGGAACTATACGTATATAACCCCATTTCTAGTGAAATTATGTGTATCTTGGCTTTATTTCTTCTGTTTGAATGCTATTGTTTTGTTCTATTTATGTTGTTCTACTTACTCGACTAATCTCTATGCTTCAATTAATCGGCCTAAGTGCAAGGCAGTGCTCGATCGTCCGATTTGTGCCTCACAACTTTTAGAACATTGAATAAAAAGACATGGCGTATTTTAATTCGAACTTATTGCAACTAAAATTCGTAAATTATACCTATATTGTAATATTTTTAACTGTTCACTGATTCCATCCATATCCAATTGGTGGTGTCCATTTAAGATGTAAAGCCTTTCAATACTTGTGCCTTCGGAGCTCATGCTTTGAATGGTCCAGGACCAAGAGGACCATATAGGCCAAGAACAAGTCCTCTTCACACTGGGCCACCGTCTTTCGAATGGTGCACGCCTTATTATCGAAACTGGGGGCATGCTTTTTCGTTACTCGATGACCTTGTTCTCACTCTTTTCACTTCCCCCGGTTATCTGTTATGTCCTGAGAAATTTTTCAGTGCCGAGTGGGTATTGCCCACATGATACCCGCTCGGCAATCTTAGCCGTCCATAACGTGATCTAACAGTCCGAATTTTAGAGGGAGAAAAAGAAAAGAGAGAGTGTTTGGGTGAGAGGAGAGAAAGAGAATCAATCTGGGCCGCTCAAAACACATTTGACAGCTCGGATCATGCTTGGGTACCAAGTGGCAATACCCACTCGGCACCCAAATTTTTTTCGTTCTGTCCCCTTCAAATTTACTTGCGTCTACTTTTCTACTTCCCCGACAAAGAGTATTGACTGTATAAAACTATAAATAGATGGTACTGAGTCGGGTATAGCAAGACGTGGAGTTGACTAGGCAAAATGAAAACTATTTGCTATCTTGGGGCGCTGACAAGGCAAGACCATTAATGAAATTGTTCATTTCTTTGTTTAGTTTTAGTTTTAGTTTTGATGACATCATTATTTTTCCTATTTCTCTCTGTATCTCTCTCCACTCATTACACCTGCTGACACCATCAAAACTAAACTAAACACACTTGAATCTCAGCGATTGTGGCTATGGAATGTGTTGCGTGTATGAGTATTTTGACTTGAGGATGTGGAACCTCAATTGACAGTACACGTGGAGACAGAAACAATAGACAGAAACAATCGATTGAGTCGTGGTGAACTGCTGGTTGTGCTGGGGAGTGACGCCGGTGTTGGAGTCGCCGGTGAAGGGGGTAGTCGAGCGTCAGAGGGTGGGTCGTCGATCTTCTGCCTCCCTTTCTCTCTCTCTCTCTCGTCCCGCAAAAATGGCATTGAAACAGAACATTTGGTGGGTTTTGAAAATTTCAGATTTTTGTTTTTTTTTTCCTGGGGTAAAGTGGGTGGGCCCCCACGTGGAGCCCACGTGAACAGTGGCAAGGGAGTGGCTGGGTGTGGCTTGTGGGGTGTGAACGTATCATTATTGTTTGCCTAATGGTGGGATGTCGAAAACATTTAAGGGTAGGTTAAACTTTTTTACTCCAAGTGCAAAATGGGAAAAAGGGCATAAATTTAGGGGCAAAGTGAAATTAACCCTATGCATAAAAATTCAAATAAATGGAGTGACTAGCGAAGCACTGGATGGGCTCACCCCTCTATAGTGGTAGTGCTGCTTGGTTCCGGTATCTACTATCGAAGGGGAAGGAAAAGAACAGCGGGAGGTAACTGCAACATATAACTGCAACAATGTAAATTAAGGTTTTCACAATTTATTTTTTCAGATTTTGTCAGCCCTATATTGTATATTCTTCCACAGAAGAGAAAGGAAATAACCAAGAAGTTCAATTACTTGACTTGGCACAAGGAAGAATTGTTGATGATTACAGCACTGAGAATTAATTTGCCAGGAGAAAAGCCTACTAAGTCTCATGACTTTCCTTCGGTTCAGTTAGATCTTATACTTGCAGCTACAAAGCATTTTTCTCAAGACAATAAGCTGGGAGAAGGTGGATTTGGTCCAGTTTACCAGGTAATTTAATACTGAGGATTTTGTCAAGTATAAAAGAGGCTTTTCTGCGACCACGACAATTCCCCTATAGTGGAATAAGTAACCAAAATTATTAATTCTACTTCAAATGCATTGCATGTCTTCGAAAATTGTTTGCAGGGTACGTTACCTGATGGCAAGGAAATTGCAGTAAAGAGGCTGTCAGGAAATTCTGGCCAAGGACTTCAAGAGTTCAAGAATGAAATATCTTTAATTGCTAGACTGCAACATAGGAATCTTGTTAGACTCTTGGGCTGTTGCTTGGAGGGGAACGAGTTAATGTTAATCTATGAATACATGCCCAACAAAAGCTTAGATTACTTTCTCTTTGGTATGGACTATCTTTTGTGTTGTCACTTGTTAATCGGAAAAACATTTGCAATGAGACACAAACAACACAATATTTTAATCAACTTGATTTTTTTTTTCATTGGTAGATTCAACTAAAGCTGCACAACTAGACTGGAAGAGACGCTTTCTCATAATCAATGGGATTGCTCGAGGCCTTCTGTATCTGCATGAAGATTCTCGACTTAGAATTATTCATAGGGACCTTAAAGTTAGCAACATTTTGTTAGATCAAGAAATGAATTTGGAACATGGGATCTGGTTCCCCATTTGACATTTTAGACATGTCCAGAAGGCTTCTCAACCTCTTACAATTGTTTGTAGAACAATAGAAAGAAAAGGTGAGGTGGGTTGTGTTTCCCACCAACGTGGGATTGGAGGAAAACATACTAGGAACAAATGTGTAGCACTAACTCCTTTTGTGGGATGGGGTACAGTGGGGCCGTGGGACTTACTTACTGGTGGTTTCGCACAAATGATCTGAACCGGCCTGTAATCTGAATGAAAAATGGATATATCAGATCAACTAATTGCAGTTACTCCTATATTTTCGAGCTGATTTCTCGCTGGGCCACTCCAAAAAATATTTTAACATTTTTAAACGGTTCGGATCATTTGTGCAGGACCTGTATGTGGGCCCGACGGCCCGACGTACCCCATGCATCGATACAATTCTTATCGTACCTATAGTGGGGTTCATCTTTCTATACAATAAGGGTGAGAATTCATAACAAGACATGAAGTTAGCGAGTTAGGGTTGACTATTTCTTTTATACAAAACACGTATATGCCACGATCCGAAAACACGATTGCTAAACAGGCCGGGTTTGTGTTCAACCTGCATAACCCGAAAATGACCTGGCTAACCTATTCATCTATTCATGTCAACACATTAACCCAATCCAACCTGAAAATGACATGCTTAACTTGCTATGGACGTGTCAATTCATGTTGTGTCAACTCGAACCTGACACGAAAATGACACAGGTATATATTGTGTAATCGTGTCAATTTGTATTGTGTTCGGGGTAATTTCAAGTCACGTTAGGGTTGAGATTTTAGACACGTTTAGGTAAATAGGTCTTTTCAGGTTGACACGTATTTACCAGAACCTGAACCCGAACTGACATGACCTGACCAGACCCGATGCCCAACCCTACTATACAATTTTTTTATGTGCTTATTCAAGTAAATTACATATTTCTGAAATATTTTTATTATAATTATGACATCATGGTTCGATTCTAGTTTAATCGCAGTTGAACCGGTGACTTATCTGCCCAGTCTCTTTTCCGATTCGTTCACCATTTCGATTTTTTAAACATTGGCTTAAAGCATTCGAGAGTTTTGACCTTCTTTTACCAAGTGGGATTAGAATTCCTCTATCTGTTTTGTATGTCTGTTGATCATTTCCTAATTCACAAAATTCCCAATGTTCTAAAAACCGGTCTACCTTAGGTGCTAGGCGGTGGTTTGCCACAGCGACTGGGGGCCTAGGCGCTGAATTAGTAGGCCGCTACGAGGGACTAGGCGGCTGGGTAGGATTAACTGGAGGTTAAATAGGTAACTTTGCAATTTTTTTTTTTTTTTTTTTTGCCATTCGTTAATCCTAATCTACTCTATCCTAAAGGACTTGGGGAGGGGGTTGGGTGCTTACGGGAATCGAACCCTGCCCACGTACATGGGAGTATAAGGGAGGCACCCACTGCACTATACACCTACACTATACAATATACACTATCTAAATCTAAAACTAAATGATTGACAAAAAAAAAAAAATCTAAAACTAAATCGATGTAAATATAATAAATGAATCTACAGTATACCACATAAAGTGGAACTATACGTATATAACCCCATTTCTAGTGAGATTATGTGTATCTTGGCTTTATTTCTTCTGTTTGAATGCTATTGTTTTGTTCTATTTATGTCGTTCTACCTACTCGACTAATCTCTATGCTTCAATTAATCGGCCTAAGTGCAAGGCAGTGCTCGATCGTCCGATTTGTCCCTCACAACTTTTAGAACATTGAATAAAAAGACATGGCGTATTTTAATTCGAACTTATTGCAACTAAAATTCGTAAATTATACCTATATTGTAATATTTTTAACTGTTCACTGATTCCATCCATATCCAATTGGTGGTGTCCATTTAAGATGTAAAGCCTTCCAATACTTGTGCCTTCGGAGCTCATCCTCTGAATGGTCCAGGACCAAGAGGACCACATAGGCCAAGAACAAGTCCTCATCACACTGGGCCACCGTCTTTCGAATGGTGCACGCCTAATTATCGAAACTGGGGGCATGCTTCTTCGTTACTCGATGACCTTGTTCTCACTCTTTTCACTTCCCCCGGTTATCTGTTATGTCCCGAGGAATTTTTCAGTGCCGAGTGAGTATTGCCCACATGATACCCGCTCGGCAATCTCAGCCGTCCATAACGTGATCCAACAGTCCGAATTTTAGAGGGAGAAAAAGAAAAGAGAGAGTGTTTGGGTGAGAGGAGAGAAAGTGAATCAATCTGAGCCGCTCAAAACACATTTGGACAGCTCGGATCATGCTTGGGTACCAAGTGACAATACCCACTCGGCACCCAAATTTTTTTCGTTATGTCCCCTTCAAATTTACTTGCGTCTACTTTTCTACTTCCCCGAAAAAGAGTATTGACTGTATAAAACTATAAATAGATGGTACTGAGTCGAGTATAGCAACACGTGGAGTTGACTAGGCAAAATGAAAACTATTTGCTATCTTGGGGCGCTGACAATGCAAGACCATTAATGACATTGTTCATTTCTTTGTTTAGTTTTAGTTTTAGTTTTAGTTTTGATAAAAATGATAGATACACTCCCTCCCCAACCACTCCCTACCACTCCCCCTCTCACATGTGGTAGGTCTCACCATGGGTCCCACATGTGATAGGTCCCACCACATGTGAGAGGGGGAGTGGTTGGGAGGGAGTGTATGTATCATTGTTCGTTGACATCATTATTTTTTCCATTTCTCTCTCTATCTCTCTCCACTCATTACACCTGCTGACATCATCAAAACTAAACTAAACTATCTAACCAAACACAGTCAATATGTTCATGACCTTTTTTTTTTTTTTTGATACTTCGAAAATATTATATTCATGGCCTTTGCCTAATGGTGGGATGTCGAAAACATTTAAGGGTAGGTTAAACTCTTTTACTCCAAGTGCAAAATGGGAAAAAAGGGCATAAATTTAGGGGCAAAGTGAAATTAACCCTATGCATAAAAATTCAAATAAATGGAGTGACTAGCGAAGCATGTTGGATGGGCTCACCCCTCTGTAGGATTGCAAATGAACCGATCTGTTTGAGATTCGATTTGGTAAAAACTTGTTCGACTCGAATACTAAACGAACCGAACCTGAGCCTCAATTCTCGGCTCTTTTAATAAATGAGCCGAACCTAAACCTGATAGTATTCGGCTGGGTTAGGCTCACGAACATAAAATATATATACATATGTCATAAGAATTTCACATATAACCTTGAATATGTACAAATTTTTTACATGTACATAATGAAATTTTTATAACTTGTCCATGTATAAGCTTTTAAAAGTAGTATAAACTTAAATTTTAATACGTTTTTTTTTTAATTTTATATTCATATAACTTATTCATGTAGGAAATGAAAATTTTATTTGAAGATTTAGACCTGTACGAGAGCATAAATATCTAATATTTTATATTTTTTAAGGCTCATGAACAAGTTCGAGTTTGACTCAAACCTAAGCGAGCTTGGCTAGTCAAATTTTTATTGAGCTTGAGCTCGACTCGGGTTCGTTCAAAAAATTTAATTAACAAACCTAAACATTCATGGGGTTGAGAGAGAGAGAGAGAGAGAGAGAGCAAATCCTTAAGAAAAAGTTAAAGGAGAGAGGTTGGGGGTTTGGTGGAGAGAGAGAGTTTGGTGGAGAGAGAGAGTGAGAGCAGATCCAGAAGAAGAAGAGGGAGAGTCTCCATATAAACTGGACTAATCTTTCCAGCCCTTTCTACAGTCTTTTCCATGTGTTTGTTTAGGAAAGGTGACCCCAAAGACAAATCAATATCGAAGGAAATCCACCCTACAATCTGGTTGTAAACTCTGTCGAGACAAGTCGATTAAGTATTAACCATTGCGAAAAACCAAGGGGTTGTATTTTGATTTCCACACAGCCGTGGGGAAAAAGAAAGAAAGAAGTGAGAGTCTCAATGATCTCCCACACGTTGGTTGACGTTAGTTCCGAGTCAAAATGGATAGTAAGATCATTACTATAGGAAACGTATGGTGAACTATTGCACTCATCATGTTTCTGTTGCAAACAATTGGGCTAGTTTAGTTGGCTAAAAATGTCGCATCTCATTTGGAAGTCAGGAGTTTAAATATCTCATCTTTGTCACCCTCTAACCAAACATAGTACTATGAATCCCAATATTCATATAATTTCATCTATTATCACGTGGACCCTCCCCTCTATCCATCCTTAATCCTTACTTTATCCAATCCTTCCTAAAAATAGTTCGACCATCAAATGTGCCTATTTTGCCTCGATTTTTTTTTTCAATCACGGGATGAAAACATAATCTATCAAATTGACCAGGATTGATATATAAAGAATATTATCTAAGATGACCTCTAATATTGCAATTAGCCAAAAGCAAAGTTGCTAAAAGTCAATTTCTTCTCACATACTTCTTTTTCTAAAAGAAAGTTATAAAATCACCATGCTGTTTTTAGCAAATACGCATCGGTGTTGCTAAGCTTTTAGAATATGGGAAACTCACAAGGATCTGTTAGAGTGCACCACATAGACTTATCCTTTAAATTTTAAGGTGTGATGGCAAACAGGGATGGAGCCAAAAGGGGGCTAGTAGGGGCGGTCGCCAGGGCAAGGAAAAAAAAATCTAACATTATATAGGAAAAAAAAATCCTATGAATTATATAGTCTCACCCCTGTAAAGTATTTTGAAAAAAAATTTCACCCCTGCGCAGTAAAATTTCTTGCTCCAGTTTCATCCTAACAAATAATTTGGAAACTCGGAGTACTTGATAGCTTCCATACATGGTCCCATCAAAGCGCAAAAAATTTCATTGAAGAACATCCCAAGAAAATTGGCTGAAAGTGGCTTGTATCCGTCACCTAATAATAGGTCACGATTAAAAAAGCATCCAATAGAAGATATGACAATTTTCCACACACAAATAGAAAAATCGGCTTTGAATGTCATATCGTATAGAACTTGTAGATGGGTAGAGATGCTCTTAACAAGCTCATTAAAACAAAAATCTTTTTCTGACATTGCATTTCAGTCATACGAACATCATTGCCGGGGTGTTTGTGTGACTCTATTTTTTCACTTTTTGCATTTTGCATTTTATATTTTGGCTTTTTGTATTATAGTTAGGAATAGAGATAATTAAATATGTATAGTGTTTGGAAGGTATGTGTAAAATATATTTTGTAACATGAGTAATGTTTGTGTGCAGAATACATTATGTACATCTTTTTGTTAATCAAAATGGAAAAAAGATGAAAATTAGAAATCAAAAAACTTCTTCCATCCTACTTTTAGCTTCTCTTTTCTAAAGTCCAAAAAACCAAAATGAAAAATCCAGAGGTACAAACCCTCATATACAGACGGTGTACCGACCGGCGCCAGGGACCCCCTTGTGGGTCCCACACGGTCGATCAGAGCCGTTTATTCATCTCAAAATTAAATTCCGAGTCAACTCAATCGGATGTTCCTATGTGATCGATCCAAAATCACCCTATTTCGTTCAAAATTCTTTCAAATTTTTTTTGAACGAAATGGGGTGATTTTGGATCGAGCACTTCGGAACGTCCGATTGAGTTGATTTTCGCGTGGACCCACTCGGAATTTGATTTTGGTTTGAATGAACATTTTGGATCGACAGTGTGGGATCCACAAGGGGGTCCCCGGCGCCTGTCGGTGCACCCTCATCTGTACGTGTAGAATTGTTGAAACCAAAATGGGTTCACCTAGCCAAACAATTAGGAGTAAAAAAAATAAAGTAGAAAAGCAAAAGGGGGCAATGAGGTATCCAATGTCCAAACACCCCGCATGTAACAATGTGAGCATGATAGTGCATGTGAGTTGGCTGAGACGAGGTAGCATAATTAATAAGTGGCAAATTTTGTGCGAATTCAGAAAAATTAAGCATTTTTCATTCATACCAAACAACAAACCAACAGATAAAAAAAAAAAAAAAAAACAACAAACCAATACTCGCACACACTGTTAGAAACAAGCACTCATGATAAAAATTTATCATAAGGGATACTAAGAAATTACGCAAAATACTTGCAAATACACTCATATTGATGAGAAGTCCCCTTACTACCAAAACATAAAACAAAACGACGCTCTGTTTTGAGTTTCTCTGTTTTGAGTTTCTTTTTTTTAAACAGAAGCAAAACGACGTTGTTTTGCACTTGGTTGTGTATTGGTAGTGTAAGTTGGTTGTGTGCCTAGCATTATTGATGATAAAAATTTATCATAAGGGATACATTAAAGAAAGGGAAATGCTTCAATACACACCCCCATTTTAGGACATATAGTATGCACCCAACGAAGGGTTCAGATTGTGCCACATCAGCAAAATGTGACCTGAAGAACAGGTCATGTAACAGGTCATCATATCTAACCACAAACATTCGTAAGCTGAACCACAAAATTCATAAAGCAATTCATAACCTATTTTTATGGGTCATAACACATTCATAAGAATGCCACAACGTTCATAAACAAAACCACAAATATTCATAAGTAAAAGCAAACGAACCACAAATCCTCGTAAATAGCGATTCATAAGTCACAAAGAAAAAAAGCTTTTAAAAAAAGAAAATAAGCTTTTAAAAAAAGAAAATAAGCTTTTAAAATATTTTATATGATTAATAAATTTTGAATCAAAATTCAATCATGAAAAAAAAAATGTATACCACACATATACATTGCCTTTTATCTAATAAATATTTTGAAAAAAAAATATCAATTTCTTTTGGTGATTTTTTTTTTTGTCAGTGGATCATTGAAAAAAGAAATAAGCTTTTAAGAAAAGAAAATAAGCTTTTAAAATATTTTATATGATTCATAAATTTTGACTCAAAATTCAATCACGAAAACAAAAAATGTATACACCACACATATACATTGCCTTTTATCTAATAAATATTTTGAAAAAAAAAAATCAATTTCTTTTGGTATTTTTTTTTTGTCAGTGAATCATTGAATTATATCAAGGTAAAAAAAAAAACATGAAGTCATGAACAAAAAGATTAAAAAAAAGTTATAATTTTTTTTAGAGAGAGAGAGTTGGACAACAAATTTAAAAAAAAATACAAATTGTTTTTTTAAAAAATAGGTTAAAAAGGTTACGACAAGGTTCCGCACAAATATAATCAGATGAACAATCGAGAGCGTTAATATGATAGTTTTTGTTGATTAAATCAATCATCGAAAGTTACATATCGATCGGATTTAGAAAACCCCTTGATTGGGGTATGAATGTGTTATTTAGATAAATTTTAGAAGAGAGCTATTATCCGATTAAATGTAAGTGGAAACACGATGAACTTAACTTTTTGTACAAATGATGTACTCTGTAATATATGAAAGATGGAAAGATGGGCTGTTATGGTTTAGAATAACGGTTCC
>CM029279.1:24703322-24795151 GCA_016920895.1 Vaccinium myrtillus | reverse complement strand
GATGATATTGGATGAGAGGAAGAAACAACCGAGATACAAATCGTGGAGAGAGAATCGAGGGAGAGGTTTTTGGATGACCGGTTCTACTGGTAGCCAGTATTATGTCTCAAAATTTTGGAGGGTTAAGATAGAATAATTAGCATTCAACGGTCAAAAAGAGGGGTGCATATAATACGTCTTAAAAAAGGGATGTGTACCGTAGCTGGACCCTTAAAGAAATTACACAAATGCTTGCAAATACACTCATATTGATGAGAAGTCCCCGTGCTACCAAAACATAAAACAAACCAGTACTCACACGACGCTTACAACCGTACAAACAAATCCAGAAGGCCTCAGCCTTATGTCATATATATTCGATCGAGTACACACTATATATATGCAGATGCAATACTAGTACTCAAGGCTGCAAGCAGCAGGATTTCTCGTGAGTAATATGATTAGCTCCTCTTTTTCGACATCTTGTAACCAGGTTTCCAAACTCAGTCCGTAGCCATACTAAGAAGTAGTGGTTTCCAAACTTGTTCCGTAGCCATACGAAGAAGCGGCAGGCGTGAAGCATCACCACAAGTCCTATTATACCAAACCAAATAATTAACAGGTATCTCAGTCCGTTACGTATATTGTACTCGAGGCTTGGAAATACGAACCCGAGTACCATGAAATAAGCTCCACCCAGAAATGAAATAGTGGTATACATGGTGAATATCAGCACCCAGAGTAGAAACTTATTGTGGAGTGGAAATCCACTCAAAGCCAATATAATAGTGCTCAACGATGCTACTAACACCACAGTGTTAATAACTACGTATGTAGCTTCTCGAGAAGCCGGCCCATAACTGTCCAAAATGGCATCTCCCGCTGAGTGTTGTGGTTCGCTGTCATTATATGGTAAGGGTGGAGAGGCTTGATCGTCCTTACTGGCATTTTGCCAAACACCACCAGGCGGACTCAAAAGAGCTTGATAAGCCACGGTTGCCGTTAGGGTGGCTGCCGTTATTAGATGGCCGCGTACCTGAATTTGGAAGATGAAATAAATTACATGATCGGATTAAGTGGTTTGAACTTTACTACTCCTGCCATTAAAGCGTGTCGGGTCAGAGAGTTTAATTAGATTTTGCAATCCCCATTATGTTCCACTTTTAAAACACTCTTAATCATTTCTGATGTTAGTTTGTACGAACTTGTACATGTGCTCACATTGGAGTGTATGCATGTGAGTTTATTTGGAGTTTTCGTTTTATTTGTTTCGTAGAGAGTGTCGGTGAGCTATGAATCAAACAAATCGACAGTACATACCTGTTTGAGAAAGGCAGGGTCGATGTCGAAATACATCTTCCAAAACCATGAAATAAATTTCATTATCTCTCCTTGTACCTTACACCGACCTTGAGGCTGCGGAGGAGGACGATTATCATCGGGGTTGAGATCCGGCCCACCGTCAATGGATCTTCGGACACCAGCTTGTACAAGCAACTCACGGATTTCCATTGTTTTTCTTGTAGGACAGTGCTCCAGAACATCCAAAGCTGTATAACCATTCTTGTTCTTGACGTTGGCGCGGTCTGTGATAATTTGTTTTCCTAACAAGTATTTTATGGTCTGCAAATCCAAATCACCATTAATGTAGGAAAATTGCACGAAAGTTACAGAACAAAAATTAAAAGCAATTACAGCTTGAGAAAATCTACTAGCTTTTCCTTCCCAAATTTTTTTTTTTTTTTTATATATATATCTAGGCGCCGTTGATTTGTATGTAAGGAGTCTGATCCGCATGAGGTTCTTCCTATGTGCGCGTAGGCCCAATCCATTGGACAGTATCCAAGGAGTCCATCACACCCATACAAACACATTCCAACAAATCTTCTGGCAACATCGCTTTACACTCCTTTGGATAGTGGAAAAAGAGCGAGAAAAGGAAAATCATCTTTATCTATTTGGATTTTTTTTTTAAAAAGGAAAATCATGTTCCTCTGCACTTTCGGTTTTTCTATTAGTTGTGATGCGAACAGTTAGTTGTCTTCTATAATTAAGATACCTAATTCGGGACATAAAAAAGCTCATAATCCAAGAGTTGTGTTAGTGATATCAGTGAGAATATAAATAAGTGTACTTACCTCCATCTGTTTGAGACCTACAGCAAGATGCAATATGGTATTGCCATCATCGTCTCCAGAGTTGAGGAAAAAATCCATATTGTTGCAGCTTAGCAGATACTGGAACAGTGTCTCTAAAGCTGCTAAACGATAATATTTGACACACAAGTGCATAATAGTCTCTCCTTTGCCTAGTTTCTCATGAATCAACTCTGGTTTGGCCTGAAGCAGTTCTCTTATCACCTCGACTCGCCCTTTCATGGCCGCCAAGTGGAGAGGGATTCTACCTGTTACTTGGAATATTTCAAGAAAACTCCAAAAGCTTGTAATTAAACCTTTTTGTTTCGTTTAATGTTCCGTTACAAGATCTGCTCACCCTGAATGGCTACAATACATACCAATTAAAGGTAGTACTATATGCACCTATTGTATGGTCTATAATGTGTCATCTCATAACAATCGTAATTTTTTTTAGGGAAAGATTTTTTTTAAAAAAACCCTGTACTTTGATGTCAATGTCTCATCGCCCCCCAAACTTTCAAAATTATCAATTGCAATCCTGAACTATTATTCCGTTATCAATTACACTCCTACCGTGTCAATCTGTTATTTTGCTAACAGAAGACGTTGAGGTGGACACTAACGGAGGGATACTTTGACAGCAATGTCTCATCGCCCCCCAAACTTTCAAAAATTATCAATTGAACTCCTGAACTATTGTTCCGTTAGCAATTACACTCCTACTGTCTCAATTTGTTATTTTGCTAACGAGAGACGCTGAAGTGGACACTAACAAAGGGATAAAATGTTAGAGGGTAATTTTTTGAAAGAGACTTTTCTGATGTGTGGCACATTGGTATCACTTTCTAAGTAACAATGCATTTCCCAAAACAATTTTAAAAACAATGTCACCATCCGTTAATTGTCATTTATTTTAGAAAATCAATTATAAAAAAAGGAACATTATCAATTACACTCCTACCGTGTCAATATGTTATTTTGCTAACAGAAGACGTTGAGGTGGACACTAACGGAGGGATACTTTGACAGCAATGTCTCATCGCCCCCCAAACTTTCAAAAATTATCAATTGAACTCCTGAACTATTGTTCCGTTAGCAATTACACTCCTACTGTCTCAATTTGTTATTTTGCTAACGAGAGACGCTGAAGTGGACACTGACAAAGGGATAAAATGTTAGAGGGTAATTTTTTGAAAGAGACTTTTCTGATGTGTGGCACATTGGTATCACTTTCTAAGTAACAATGCATTTCCCAAAACAATTTTAAAAACAATGTCACCATCCGTTAATTGTCATTTATTTTAGAAAATCAATTATAAAAAAAGGAACATTATTATGTTGTCCGTTCTTCCTTATCTACAACCCGTCTGCAGGGTTGGAGTTGGGGAGAGGCCAGTAGGGGCGGTCGCAGGGGAAAAAAAGGTCTAGTATTATATAGAAAAAAACAAAATTTCCTATGAATTATATAGGTTCGCCTCTGAGCTGAATACAAGTTCGCCCCTGTGTAGTGAAATTCCTGGCTTCGTCCCTGCCCGTCCGATTTATCCGGGTGGGTCCAAAGCATGGTCTCCGAGCTCAACGCCGGCTCAAACGACGTCGTCAATCATACCAAGTCCGATGGAGGGAGGAGATGGAGAAAATGGAGAAGTGGTGCTCTGTTTTACTAAGGTTCCAGAGGAAAGAAGGGAAACAGTTTAAGGATTTGAGATTTTACCTCCAAAAGTGTCATGACTCATCCATGTTTCCCTCCAATTTGAGCCATGTCACAGGTTAACATCAGTGTAACGGAGTTAATGGCGAATAATGTCCACCTCAGCGTCTCCCGTTAGCAAAGTAACAGATTGAGACGGTAGGAGTGTAATTGATAATGGAACAATAGTTTAGGAGTTCAATTGATAATTTTTGAAAGTTTGGGGGGCAATGAGACATTGTTGTCAAAGTATCCCTTCGTTAGTGTCCATCTCAGCGTCTTCCGTTAGCAAAGTAACAGATTGAGACAGTAGGAGTGTAATTAATAACAGAATAATAATTCAGGAGTGCAATTGATAATTTTGAAAGTTTGGGGGGCGATGAGACATTGACATCAAAGCACAAGGTTTTTTTTTTTGAATTTTTCCCTATTTTTTAGTGTCTTGTAACTTCTATATTAAAGATTTGTAACTTTTCAGAAATATGAATCATAATATTTTCTCTATGATTGACACCATTTTGGTGCGTCTCATAACTCTTATACAAAAAAAATCGTTAATTTTTTATTCACAAGAGCTAATGAATTTGTAATATTTTTAGGGGTGTATATATCATATACATCAAAATAGGGGTCTATATTCTAATATTTTCCTTGTTCAAATGACACTACAATCAGAGTTAAGAAAAAAAAAAGAGAAGACACCACCTTCTTGATCACGAGCAATGCAGATGTTGGTGTCCACCCTTAGCAGCTCTCTTACAATCTCAACGTGGCCCTCGGTGGAAGCCAAGTGGAGGGGCGAACACCCCCTGGTGTCAAACTCAGTGACAAGTTCTGGTTTCCGAGTTAGAAGGGCTTTCGTGAAGTCCAAATGACCACACAATACTGCTACATGCAAGGGAGTCTCACTGAAGAAGCATGTGAGCGAGTTGACTCGGTTTAGAATGAGTTCATCTTTTTCAATCAATGAGTCTAATGTTGGCACACTGCCACTCACACAAGCTTCAAAGAGCTTTCTCCCCAAAGCTTCACCCTCGCTCATGCCGAAATAGTTAAGCTTTTTTCAATAAGAAAAGAGGTGAACTTAACTCGCATAAAAAAATGATACAACAGAGTTTCAGGGGAAGACTGCAGCAAAATGGAAACATCATAGAAGACCTTTTTATGGGCCAAGCCAACCCTAAAGAAAACATTGACAAAAGTCGGGCATTTCTATCATCGAGATTCCAATTATGTGTTTACCATTAAAAAGTTATCCACAAAGCACGTGAACCACAAGTATTCTCAGCAACAATTATTGACGCATTTGCCTTTGTTGCTTAGAGCAGTGTTTTAGAACATCAATATCAGCCTTGCTAAATTCACTTTTAACCAAAAATACAGAGGCAAACCCCCAAAAAATTTCAAAAAATTAGCCTCACTATTTTCCCTCACCAATTTGGTAAAACTGCAATACCTGAACAAAATTGGTAAGCTATTGTTCACTCAACCAGGGAGAATAGTTTTTTAGGAAATATTTTTCTTTATACAGTATAAGATCCTTGAGGGGAATAATTTAATATACTAAAATATGGATAGAAAGTTTGATTTTGTAATTTTTTTTTAAAAATAACTTGCTAAATTACAAAAAGTGATTTTAGGATTAAATTTAGTTTTTTTTTTTTTTTTGTGTGTCCAATAAGATACTCTTACTGCCAAAGGCATTTCCCCTCCGCGATAATAGATGCATGCAGAAGGCTTCTCTTATATTCTGGCCTCGAATCCAATGTTCCCTTTTGCCGTCCCCCCTCCCTGTCCCAGTATTCTGGCCTCGAATCCTATGTTCCCTATTGCCACGTGTCCATTACCAAAGCTCAACACTCACCCCGTTAACCCTCCGTTAGAACATGGGAAAAAAAGTACTCCCTCCATCCGGATTTGTTGGTCCGTTTTGGGGATTTCAACTTTTTTTCCATTACTTTTTGTATTGGTTGTTTTCACATCATCAAAAGTAATTTTCCCCTACTTTACCCTTTAACTTTTGAAAATGGACAAACATTTTCGGACTTGAAAAAGTATGTTTGTGGACCAACAAATCCGGACGGAGGGAGTAAAAAACTCACATATTATTCTCTCTCTCTTCGTTGAACTCCTCTAGAAGTGTCAACCACCTCCAACCATCACACATCCTCTCCTTGAAGTCCCATCATTAGAAAATCCAAATTTCCCATGTGATCTCTTAAAATCTGACTTGGCTTCTCACAGTGTCAAATTGAACAGAAAATTGATCTAAAGGACAAATTTGGAGCTTTAAATAGTGTTTAGTTTAACTTAACTTATTTTAATGCTTCCAATACATTGATAGGAAATTTTTAGACTCAAGGACAATACTAGACAAACATACCCTTAATGAAAACCACACTCACGCGCACCATGTGGAGAAATTTCCCGCGGACAAAAGCAATGAAAGCGACGTAACCCGGAGGAAAATTCTGGAGTTGTTCAATGAAAGCGACATATGAACAGTGAAAGCTGGTACACTTGTGACAACGAGTCAGTGACCACTTTCCCGCAGACAAAAAATTTTTATGCGTGAAAGCGACATTTGTGACCATGGGTCAGTGAACCACTTTCCCGTCTCTCTCTCTCTCTCTCTCTCTCTCATGTATGTGTGGGACAAAATTGATGGAATGAGACAATTAATTTCTCTTTCTTCAATTTTGGGGATGAGTTCAATTTTGGGGTTCCATTATAGGGTTTTAGCTGTTTAGGCACTTTCATAGGGTACCCTAGTATTTTAGGCACTTTCATAGGGCCCCCTAGGGTTTAGGTTTAGGGTGCACTTTCCAATTATAGGGTTTTAGTGGTTTAGGCACTTTCATAGGGTACACTGGAGTTTAGGTTTAGGCACTTTCATTCGGTTTGGGGGTTTAGGCGCTTTCATTGGCTAGTGGAGACATTTTTGGAATGTGTAGGTGATTTTTCCTTTTGGCATTAAAGAAAAAGTTGATGTCCTTATTGAAGTAAAGACCCCTTTACTATGTCTTTCCAAAAAACGGATCCCAAATTGAAACCATCCCATGATATTCTTATATTCAAGGTGGGTTATGTCTGTTTCCCATCGCGGGATTGGAGAATGTGTAGCACAACTTCTAGGGGTATTCCACTAACAAAAAATAGTTTTCCTCGAAAACTAAGAGAGGTCATTCTCTCACAATATATCACATAGAGAATCGTAAAAATTCAGTTTATTCTAAAAACTCCCTTCGTGGAAAACCCCTAGTTTCTCAAACTTTCTATACAGTAGGAGTGAGAATTTATGACACGACACAAAGTTAGCGAGTTAGGATTGACTATTTTTTATACAAGACACGTATATGACACAAACCGAAAGCACTATTGCTAAACAGGTTGGATTCGTGTTCAACCCGTATAACCCAAAAATGACACGACTAACCTGTTTATCTATTCGTGTCATACATTAAGTCGAATCCAACCCAAAAATAATACGGTTAACCCGAAAATGACACAGTTAACCTGTTCATGTTGTGTCAACATTAGACGAATCCAACCCGAAAACGACACGGTTAACCCGAAAACGACACGGTTAACCTGCTCTGGAGGTATCAATTTATGTTGTGTCAACTCGAACCCGACACAAAAATAACATGGGTATTGTGTAATCGTGTCAATTCATGTGTGTTTGAGTTGACACAGGTAATTTCAGGCACTACTACAAAAAGGTCTAAAGATCACGCTTAAAAAATAAGAAAGATCTCAGTTTTTGTAAAAACGTGATAAAAAAATAAGAGCTAGATTTTTTATCACGGTTAAATTTATAAACCGAGATGAAAAACACTTTTAATCTCGGTCATCTAAAAAACGTGATTAAAAATAAAAAGGAAATTAAGCTTTAATCTCGGTCCTTTAAAAAGTGTGATTGTAAGTAAGAAAATATATCTCGCTTTTAACAAAGACCGAGATGGAATTATTTTTTTGAAAAACCGAGATGGAAAGAAGTATTTTGGCATACCATGTACCCAGATCTCGCGCCCAATTTGAAGCCTTCCCTCCACGACCAAAATATTTCGGCCTTCCCTCCAGGATGAAAAAATTCGAACTCGTCTCTGTCTCTCGCCCATATTGAAGCCTTCCCTCCACTACCAAAACATTTCAGCCTTCCCTCCAGAACCAAAAAACTCCAACTCGTCTCTCTCTCTCTCTCTATCCCTGCCCCCAAAAGTGCTGAATCAAACGGTTGATGATCCAGGTTTGAAGGCCTAATCCAATTAGGTTGGAACTCATATTGTATACCAGGCCTGCTGCCCTTTCAGATTGAAATGATGAATTATCCTGCTTGTAGATTGAGTTTGGTTGCTAATTCATCTGAATTCTGAGGTACTTACCTAATTATTGCAATCTTCGGTTGTGAACCGTTTATTGAATTGACCTAATGGCCGGGGTTGGAAACTTGGAATTGATGTTGGGTTCTATTCCAATATGAAGCTGGAAAGGTCTTTTCATATTATTGAATTGGAGTAGATTAACACTTGGATATTGGCTCAGTGCCGAATCATGTAATCCTTGTTTGCATTATTTAACGACTTCTACGTGTTTGTTGATTTGCCTCTTAGACCCCTCTAGTTTTAAGTTGATTATTGGTCAAGACCTCGTGGAGTGGCAAATAAGTGTTGCAAATGGAGAGCCTCTTCCCATGAGCCAATCACAATTGCCACTATTAGGTTAGTTTTCTAACCACTTTCTGTTTAATCTTTTTCCCACATTGAATTCTGCTCTTGTATTATGAAAAATGATCCTTTAAAGTGTTCCAATTGTGTATTATTGACAACTGACAACTTTATATACAAGTATGTTCCAATTGTGTATTATTGACAACTGATAATTGTATATACAAGCCATATGACAATTGTTTCAAGCTATTTTAATGTTTTTTCCCAGTATCATATACTAACACGATGGACTAGCAAAGTTCATCTGATATAAAATGTTTCATCTCCTCAACAGAATCAGAGTTTGCAGCATAATTTCGTTCGTGTTAGTATATGATACTGGGAAAGAACATTAAAATAGCTTGATTGAAGACGAACAAAATAGGAAGAGGAAAATATTTAAGTCAAACTAAGGATCAACAGGTTCATCTTATGAGTTTTAGAAATTGCATATTGCCCTGCCCTGATCTTGAAATTTGAACTTGTTTTTTATTGGTAAGATATGAAACTGCAGGAAGTGGAGGGCCAGTTGTTCCCAAGAAGACCTCTCAAGAAAACCAGTTGTACCCAAGAAGGTACATATAGCTCCGGTAAATGCTGTATCATATTCTATAGCTGATCTTCAAATGGCCACAGATAGCTTTAGCACTGAAACTCTTATCAGTGAGGGGTCCATTGGACGTGTTTATCGGGCTCAGTTTGATGATGGGAAGGTATTCTCTGAAGTTCCATCCTTAGTGTTTCTTAGTATGTTGGTGAATAGTATTTGCTTCTTGATCTCATCTTCTTCTTCTTCTATAGCTGATCTTCAAATGGCCACAGATCTTCTTCTTCTTCTTCTATAGTTGATCTTCAAATGGCCACAGATAGCTTTAGCACTGAAACTCTTATCAGTGAGGGGTCCATTGGACACTCTTATCAGTGAGGGGTCCATTGGACGTGTTTATCGGGCTCAGTTTGATGATGGGAAGGTATTCTCTAAAGTTCAATCCTTAGTGTTTCTTAGTATGTTGGTGAATAGTATTCTCTCTCTCTCTCTCTCTTGGCGATACTTAGGTTCTTGCTGTGAAGAAAATAAACTCATAAGCTATTCCAAATCACTTGTCTGAGTATTTTATGGACACAGTTTCAGACATATCCCGGTTGCGTCACCCAAATATAATAGAGCTGGTTGGTTATTGTTCAGAGTTTGGACAACATCTGCTGGTTGGTTTTGATTGTACAAATGATTGATACAAATGACAGGTTTTAATTGTACAAATGACTGATATTTTCTGATGCACTGAACCATGCTTCAATAACAGGTGGCATTCGGCTTGCTGAACGACAAGGAAATGCTGAGGCATTTGTCTATAGGCATTCTGACATGTCTCGCCTGGATGCTTTACTGTAGGGTTATTTTTTTTTACTGCTCCGCTCTTTCTCCTTCCTCTAAATTGATTGTTCTCTCCTGTTTGCATCTCATGGGTATAGAAAATATAAATTTCTGAGGGTTTTTTTTATGTTTATGCTGTTGCTTTTATGGAGAAATATGATGAGTGTACTAAATTGACAATATGTTGGGGTTGAGATGAATTTCTGGCTGTGTATCTTGCTAGATTTGTCAAATGGACACTTTTATGGATGTTCTATTCTATCTCTGACTCTGAGTGATATGTTGCACAATATTTGCTGTCACTCTGTCATCTGTAATTAGGTTGTCATATTGTCATGTACTCTATTGTCCATCCCCGGTCTTTTTTTTTTCCATTTTTTCAAAATTTCTTGTCTGAGTAATTGCTTCAGTCTGTGTATGTCAACGTTTTGATGAAGGGAGAGGAACACGGTTGGAATGTTAGCTACCTTTGCCTCCTTGAAATATTATCATATTGAAGAACTGCCAGAACAGGTTCATTGGGTTAATGTTGTTAACACTCCCAAAACTTTTCAGGTTCTTGTCTGAACCATAATGCTGGGTCAGAATATAGCGCACCTGAGGTTGCCATGTCTGGTCAATACACAATAAACAGTGACATTTATAGTTATGGAGTGGTCATGTTGGAACTTCTTACTGGACGAAAACCATTTGATAGGTAAGCTTACTCCCTTGGTGAGTTGGTGTTAGAAGACAAGTAAGATATACAGCTGTCTCTCTGATTCTTGCTAGTAATTTTGGCACAGGTCAAGACCAAGAACTGAGCAATCATTGGTTTGATGGGCAACGCCTCAGCTCCATGATATTTATCCCAAGACCAAGAACTTTTCTGTTTACTTGGTTATAAAATAAGATGTGTTTCTAGCAACCATAGCATCTCAAGGTCAGTAGGTGATGTTTGGTACTGTCATTTTTGCCGCGATTTTGCTACTGTCTGATATGCTACTTTTTCAAAGTGTTGGCTTGGAAATTTCATCATTTACTACCTTATAGCAGCTGCTATGAATTGGATTTTTGTTGGTTTGCTGAGGTGTTATTAGTTTGGTCTCTTTATGTGGAATGTTGCTGGTTGCTGATACTGCTATGACATTTTGAACAGGATCTCCTTTCAGTGTCCACAAAGCTATCTTTTGTTTGTCTTGTATAAATTATAAGAAAGTGGAAAAAGAGAATAATGATTTCATCTCACTGTGAGATACATTTTTCTTGGATCTAGAATCTGGTGGTTTCTTTTACGGGCCAAGGGAATGAATTACCTTCATCAGCTCAAACCTCCCATCGTCCATTGAGATTTGAAGTCTCCCAATCTTTTGGTGGACAGCAAAAATACTGTAAAGGTAAAATTTTGATTTTACTTGTTTGCTGTTGTTTTCTTTCCCTCTTCTTTATTGCATTCCACTAAATATCCATTAGCCAGGGAGATCAATGTGTTTGTTTTGTGGGATTTGGTATCTAAACCAAATTTGTTTAGAAAGACCTTTTGGCTTGATGAAATTTGTGGTTTTGCAGATCTGTGACTTTGGCCTCTCCCGCTCAAAAGCCAACACATTTCTTTCATGGTGAAATGTTTGAGAAAGTTGGACCCGAGGAAGTAGTTCATACGGTACCGCTGGGGGATGCTTATGTCCGTGTGTACATCGGTTTTGTGATAAAAAAGGACGCAATTCTTCCGGTGCCTATCGCAGGAGAGGTGTCTATTGTTGGAGAGGCAACAGGATATTATGTTGCTTGGCCCAAAAATTTAGTATTGCTTGGCAATGAGGTATAAATAGCTTATCTTAAATCCATATAAGACTTATGTCATGTATTTTTTTGGATAGAGTTCACTAATGAACATTTGTCTATTTGTGATTTTTAATGTAGGGAGGGTTGAAAAATCATGGAGTGACTGGGAATAAGGTATAATGTTTGAAAAAATTACTTGTTTCGATAAAAAAGAATTTCGAATTGCGTTTGCTGGTTTACGTATGCTGATTCTTATATTTCTTACACAGGGAGCGTCGAAAAACCTTGGAGTGGCTGCAAATAAGGTTTTATCTAATTCCCAAAGTTCTATTACATTTTCCTCTTTTGTATTATTCAGCTTGTTGACTTAGCTTTGGTATTTTGGGTAATCTCTTACCTAGGGAGCCACACAAACATATACTCCTAGATGGGATGACAATCAGGTACAATACACTAGTTGGATTATTATATACCCTTCTTTTAGTTATAGCTATTGTTACTTGTTCTATTTGCTAAAATTTCTCATTTAACTAGGTGATTTATGGAAATGTGGATTCTAATGAGTATTTGGAGTCTTTGCGATCTTTTAATGATTATGTGGGTAGTCTTGAATACTGCGACGCGTACACCATTTCAGTAGACGAAGAAGTATTTGGGGCTAAGGTTGAGGTTCCATTGGTAAAGGATGACATGGAGTATATGTCTCAAATGGAAGAAGTGACTGTGTCATGCATCACGTTGTACATCAGGTTAGAGGAGCAATAAATTACATGCATCTTTTAATGGATGAAGTTTATTAATAAGTTAGAGGTAATTATAACAGATTGTCCCTTTTGTGTCAGTCATCTCTGTCGTGTTATGAAATCTGCAAATATTGGGAGAAGATTTAATTTTGTCAACCCAAGTGCCATTTTCGGGACATCCATAAAGCTCGCTGGACGTTCAAAGTCAAATTTGCTTGCAAGTTTATTGAAGGATGTTGAAAATGACAGGCTTGTTTTTGTTCCGTATAATTTGGGGTAACTATCTCAACACTTTAATATATTCCTTGTGCTTCAAATTAAAATGCTCATTGAGTAATTTAAGCAAATTTCTGTGTGACTTGTCAAACTTTAGGGTTCATTGGATATTATTAGTCATTGATCTATCATCTTCAACAATTCACTATCTTGATTCACTTCAGCCTGAACAAATCCAACCAAACATTCAAGTCATATTTAACGCGTAAGTTCATCGAATTGAGATTGAATTAGAGCTTTTTTATTCATTGAATTGACTTGTTAAAATCTTTCATATGAAGTGCTATGAGAATTTACGATTCTTCGAAAAGTAACCCGAGGAAGAGGAGTCTATCCTGGATAAATGTTAAGGTATAAGGGTGTGTAATACTTGTTTCTTGTTTCAAAGTTTGTTATTGATGATTTTTCTAATAAGTATCAAAATGTTTGTGTAGTGCCCGCGACAACCCACAAACGTTGAATGTGGGTTTTATGTTATGAGATACATGAAAAACTTGATTGCTGACGAGAGCATCTTGAGCAAAAAAAATGTGAGATAACTTTTGTTAGATTTTCTAAATATTCTCATTGGTTGCCTTAACATTAATATTTTTGTTCAAATTGTCTTGCGCATAGTTCAATGGGAAGACAACTTACACACAAGCCGAAATCGACGAAGTACGAGTTGAGTGGATGAATTGTGTTCTGGAATATGATATTTGAGGTATGCAATTTCCTTCGCCCGTTAGGATGTTGTGCTATCATACTGTGGTTCTTCTATTTGCGTACTCACCAAAAAGTAGTGTCTAGCATAGCATGCTACTATCACTCTGCTCAGTGATAATATTGGCACCTGGATATACATTGATGTTAACTAAGAATCACATTCCAAAATTTAGTTAAGCTAATACTTAATTGTAGAATTGAATTAGGTGCCTTTTCTAAACTGATTGGTTTTTCTTAAGTTCTTGGTGTCGTTGCTCGATCATTTGCAAGTCCTTTTTTCCCAATGTTTGTTTAGGTAGCATCTAGGGTGATAGAAAGTTTTAGGCAGTATTCGGTGCTGTCAAATTAATGTTCTCTAGAAATTTTTAGTCTATGTTATACTGTGGAGTTATAGTTGATTGAGGCCACCAGGCCAGGAAAAGGAGAGTGGATTATTTTTGGAATAGAATTGGGAAGTAGGACCATGTGGCATTTTTAAAGCTTGCTGGATGGGGCTTGGTTCATTTTTAAATTTAATTAGGTAATGAATCCTTTTGTTGAGCATGGAGGTTTTTTGTTAGGTTCCTTGTCTTACTAGTATATGGTCCATGTTTACATTTATCCTCTTATTGTTTTCCTTTCTGAATTTGATTCATCACTTCCTTTCATATCCCTATTGTGTAACTTGTGCATCCAAAGTCATGGAAGTCAAGCACAAATACTTAGTAGGAAGATTTGATTCATTCATGGAAGTAATAGAAATCTGCATACAATCATTGGGTCATCGGTTAAATCCTTGAATCAAAGTACAAAATCAATGGCTACTTGATTAGGGTCTCATTTGCTCAGTACAGTGTTCATACTTGATAGTTTGGTGCTCACTTATTTGTTCTTGTTAATGTTGATTCATATGGTGTCCATTGGTCAACTACCCTCTACTGTTGTCACGTAGATCTCGGTTGTATGTAGCCCTGTTCTCTTTAATTTCTCAACCCTGCTTTGTCAGTTATGATATAGTAATTTTTGTTCTCATCATGAGTTTAATGCCGAACTTGTTTCAGAATGTTGTTGCATATCTGGGGAATCCACTTGAATGACACAGACACCCCCATGCTAGAGGACGACCAATATTCTGCTGGTTCCAATTATAATCTCTAAGGTTCAATTTAGATGGTACTAGCTTTTTGAGTTTTTGAGTGAGTTAGATGAGAGAGAATCTGAATGAGGGAGAGGTGTGTGAGTGGTGTGTAATCTGCATATCACTTGTGTGAATAGCTACTGTAATACAAATTAAAGAATGAGATCCACCTAAATATTTTTTGAGTTTTGATGTTTGATTGTTACATTTTTTTTTTCTTACAGATTTATGCTTTCGTGGAGTATCCAAATTTTTGTTATGGACCATGAAGATGAAAGAGTTGGATTTTGGTGGTGCACACAATGGAGCAACGACTGTGATGGATTTAGAGCCACCAATTTTCCTCTTGATCATCAGCACACACGACGTACAGTTTTATGCTTACCACGGCTTTGTTTTTTCATGTTCAAACAGTGCAGTTTCAGCACCTAGTTTGCAATGTAGTTTGCTTGGTTCCACCTAGTATATAGGTGGTAAACTATGTCAATTTTTTTTTGGGTTTTAGCACGTACTTTTGCTTGATTGAATTGGGTTTATGTATAAAGATACTTGTACATTTGGATATTGGTTAAATTGGTTTTATATATGATATTGCTTTGATATGTTTCGTAGCCTTATCCCCGAAGGTGGCAAATATATATGTACAAAATTAAAATGACATAAATTTTAGAAATTTTAACGGAAAAAATGTTGTACTATATATATATATATATTCCCTCAATACTCTCCTTCCATTCCATGTACTGAACTTCTGTCCCCTCCGCCCCCCTCATGATATATATATATATATATATATATATATATATATATATATATATATATATATATATATATATATATATAGCCATTGTAAGACAGTATGTAAACTAATTTGAAGTTATCATTAAAACTTAAGTTGAAAGAACTTACTTGAAGTTCAGTACATGAAATGGAAGGAGAGAATTGAGGGAATATATCCCAGGGGAAAGAGAGAGATTACAACTGAGGAGAAGGGAGAGCTGTGAAAGAACTCTGAAAGAGATGCTAAAAATTGAACCTGCTTAACTAGCTAACTTGAGAGCCCTTTTATAGAATAAGGAACCCTGTTTACAATCATTGTGATTTTGAAAAGTTGATCCGTAAATTGCGGAAAACTTGAGTGGGAGTTGAGCGTCCCATGTTGATGCAAATAGATATAGCTAACAAGGCTATAGATCAAGACCAACTGAACCAACCCAAATACTGAAGTGTTTAACACTTAGATTCAGAATATAAGGCAACAATAGTTCACCAAAAGGTGTTACAAACTGAGAAGAAGGTTCTAGGGCTAAGAGACATTGAAAATCTAGTGGAGTTTCATCAGATAGAAGAAGCTTTTGCACACCAAATGTGACTAAATCTGGTCAGTACCTGAATCTGGAAAATACTCAGCTCTGACAGGATGTAACAGCAGCTTTAGCTAGCCTCCTCGCGCGTGCAGCAGCGGCAGAGGGACTGGTAGGCGCCACGGGGTCGAATCCTCAAGACCCAAGCCTCCAAATCTTCAAAACCCTAGCTGGTTTGGAGCTCAGAGCTCTACGTAAGTTTTCTCAGCACCAAAAGTCCCAAATTCTGTAGACTATCCTCCCTTTTATAATAAGTCAAGAGGCTTCTCTAAGAAGCCAAGCAAAACTACACTTAACCCCTCCAAGAGACAGGATATTCCTCTTACAACCCCATAATATTAAATTCTTTTCAAAAACACCCCCGAACTCCAAAAACTCAACAAATGCCCAGGTAGGCCAAAAAGGGGAATATCAACCATGGAAATGACGTAAACGCCCCTCACTAAATTACCTTAACAACTACCTTGCTATATACATATGTACATGGATTGCATCACATGTGCTGCTGTTTCTACTTTCGGTGGGAAAGTGATTCCCATGTGCTGGTGTTGAATTGATTCTACCAGAGACTTGAATGGGAATTGGGAATTGGTTCTCCCATGGAATCATTTGTGCTAACTTGAGTGGGAATTGGTTTTCCCAGTAAATCATTGAACTAACTTGAGTGGGAATTGGTTCTCCCATGGAATCATTTTGCTAACTTGAGTGGGAATTGGTTCTCCCAGTAAATCATTGTACTAACTTGAGTGGGAATTGAATCATTTGTACTAACTTGAGTGGGAATTGGTTCTCCCATGGAATCATTCTCTATAGTTGTCTAAATTGGCCAAAGAAGTTGGAGAAAGATTATCCCAAAAATCAGAGCTATAATCATCATTTTGGTCATCTTCATTGTTAATGTAATCTTGGAAGAACTGAACTTTGGCTTGATTATATGTAAAAAATCGAAAAGGAACTTCCCCATTATAATTGATAACTCTAATTTTTTGGATGGAATCTTCGGCGAATAATTTCCATTGATGTTGGTATATTGTGAAGGAATCAGTATCACCAATATGACTGGCTATCTGATAAGCGATGAAGTTACTAATTTGGTCTAGAATTGTATTGGAGCAGTGCCAAGTTGGAAATTCATTTCCAAGGAGTGAAAAATTATGGTGATCTAATGGATAACTGGGTGTAACTTGCATAATATGTTGTGCTGGAATTAATGTGCCCAGAGGAGTCCATTCGGGCATTTTACTTTGGATAATAACTTGGCAACTTTCTATGGAAGGGAAAGAAAAGAAATTCTGAATACATGTGGCTAATTTTCTTGTAACACGAGAGGTTTGTTCAGGATGGGTAATGAGTAATTGGTGGAAATTGGTGGAGGAAACCATAATCTAAAAAAGTCATTGGGGTGATTTGGATATTTTGATTTTGGAATTGAACAGTAATGTCTTTGAAGGTTGCTAGATCTAAACAAACTTGGGGAATACTATATATTAGGTGACATTTGCAATTTTGCCTTTCTAAAGGTATTTCAATACAGAGAGGGTCCTCTTTTGGACAAGTGATGGAATTTGGTAGCTGGTGATATAAAGTATTCCAGGTAAAAGAAAGGCCAGGTAAAATTTGAGGATAGCTAAATGGTTTTTGGTTTGCTAATTGGATCAAAGTTTGGAAAAAGAAGACTTGGAAATTTTGTCCTAATTGCTGTGCTTTTCTTCTAATTTGGGTCGTAATTTCAGGAGGAACTTGGGAAGGGGAGAAATTAATTGATTTGGGTAATGCTAATGTGGTTTGGAATTTTGGACACACGCTTTCACCATTATCCAGTAGGGATAACTGCACATTCTCATCTATTTCCAGTGGGGAAATAGTGGTTTTGCCCTTAATTTGATTGAGCTGTTGCCGGAGAGATCGAACTTCCGCTTCAAGTTTAACATGCCTGTTTAAGAAATCTATTGGAATGAAATCATTGTTAATATTTGATTGGTTAGAAAAAACACCATTAGGAGAAACTAAATTTGTTGAAGTCATCTGCACAAGGAAAAAGAGAAATTAGTGATGGATTGATGAATCTTGTAATTTATTTAGTGCATCCAAATCTGGGTTTGAGATAAAAGGAAATATAATATCAGTTTCTAATTTGTGGGTAGTAATACTAGTACTGGTTGTGGTGAAAGGATAAAGAAGACAAATAAATGGGACTCCTAAGATAACCGTATCCGTAAGTTGTTTTACTAAGACAAACGAAGTTTCGAATTTAATATGATTTTGTTGAATTACTACTGTAGGTAATTTGTAATTAATTTGGAGTATACTTCCATTAGCAGAACACAATTGGTCTTTAGATTTGTGAAAATATTGTGGTGGTATTAAATTTTCTTGTATGCAATTAAGGTCTGCTCCAGTATCTATAAGAGCAATTACACTAATTTGAAATGTGTCAATAAATAAATCTATCTTTGTGTGCCACTTAGATATGTGAATTTGTTGAAGAAGATTGACTTTGGTATTAATTGGTGGGTTGTCCGTATGAATTGGTTGCTTTAAGTCTAGTTCGTTGAATTCAGAAACTAAATTATTGATTTGGACTAGGGATTCCATTTGCTGAACTTTAGAAGCTAAAATGTGGTGCTGTTTTTCTAATTTAATTATTTTTCTCTGTAATTCTATTATTTCGTTGTTTGGTTTCTGTGAATTGGGTTTTGTGAATCTTTCTAAAGTTGTGCTAAGATTAACAATTGGTTTGGTTATCGTAGGTTGTTTAATTTGTTGTGATAATAATTTTCTAAGTTTTGTAATGTATTGTTGTTTTAGATTAGGGTCAGTTATTTGACTAATAAGATCAATTAATAATTCTTCCTCAGAATTTTGTTTAGTAATTACGCTAATTGTTTTGCAACAGGTATCATTGCAATATTTAACTTGATCATCGTCTGGACTAGAACTAACAGAATGGTAGTCTGACGAGGACTCTGGTTGTTCTGTTTCATCTAAATATGATGATTTGAAGATATCTAAAACAACAATTTTATGTACTTCAGATATTTCTAATCTGCTAATTTGTTTTTTAATTTTGCAATTGGTTTTGTAGTGTCCCTTTTTTCCACAATTAAAACATGTAATATCTTTGATTGGTTTTTTAAAATTCTGGGTTATGGTATTTTTTGAATTTGATTCTTTATTGTTATTTCTAGAGTATTTTGGTTTATCATAGTACTTTGGACTCGGTTTTTTATCTAAAATTTGTTTGGCTTTAGATATATTTGTTCTAGAAGGAGCTATAGGAGGGAGACCGTATTGTTCACAGAAATTGCCTAACTCATATTTTGCCCTAAGTTGATCTTTCTGAGTTTGTTTAGCTAATTTCATATCTATACACATTCGAAGTCCTTCTTTTTGAATTGTACTTATAATATCTCCGTAAGTTAGATTGTCATATTCTATTGCACCGGTTGGTTGACTGAGGACATCTCTAATTTTGTGAGCAAATAAATTTGGTAAGCCATTGATAAATTTTTCTTTCCAGAAAGCTTTGGTGCAATCACTACGTAACATAACTCTGGAAGTAAAAACATCTTTATACCATCTAAAATCACTTAAAGTTGGGCAACGTAAGTTTGTGAGTTGGTCATGTATTCTAGATGTAACATTACTTGGGGTTCCTATAAAATGTTTAATAATTGTAAAAATCAGAGTATTTATTCCATCTGGTTTGGCTTATTCTAATTCATCAAGAATGGGGAAATTATTTTCATCTACTTGGATAGAATTTTTAACTTGATCTCTAGAATCACTGGTAAGATATTTATCCCACCATGATTTTAACATACCTGTAAAACCAGTGGTTAATAAATCGACTATATCTGGTTGTGAATGGTTAAAAGTACTAAGATAAGTATTAGCTACCATAGACATGTGGTTTAGTTTTTCTAAAATTTGTTGTTCACTTAAACCATCTATATTCCATTCATATAATTTGTTGGCGGAAACTGAAAATTGGTTGTTTAAATTGTTGTCTTCATATTGTAGGTCTACGGGACTTGGTCTAGTATACCAATTTTTTGATGGCACAATTTGGTTGGTAGGTGTATATAATTTTTTGAGGTTCAGATCTGTAAATTGGTTTTCCATTTGATTGATTTCTTCATCTGTGCTAGATTCCTCAATTTTAGTCAGAGTACTAATGCCTTCATTTTTTAGTTGCAAAGATTTTTGGTTTAATTCTATGTTTGCTATAAGTTGTTCTATTCGTTCTAAATTTTGAGATGTTGATAAGAGAGGTTTTATTATTTTCTCTGGAAAATTGATTAATGGAGTATCTAATTGTTTTGAAGGAGGAGAAGATGAAGATGTTTTATCTAATTGGAGTTCAATTTTATCTAGTTGTTTTCCTATTATATTTAAACATTCATTTGTATAATTTGTTTGCTCAATAATTTTTTTAGTTTCGGTGTTTTGTTCATTTGGAATTTTGAAAGGAGAGGCTACTACTTTAGATCCTTTGTAATCTAAATGTAAGGTATCTAAAGGTGGGTGATTTGCAGAAATTATAGTGTTGTCAGCTTTTGTCCATCTAATTTGGGTAATAGTATTAATTTTGTTGTAATATTGTTCAATAAATTCTAAAAGATTTATATCAGCACGTATGTCTTGCATAAAAAGATACCATTGTGTAAATAAATCATTTTTTAAAGCCGGGGTGTTGATTGTTTGGTTGTAAATCTGTCGTTTGATTTCGTTTTGAGGGGATTTGAATTCTTGAAGTAGTTTTTCTTTGTTAATGCTGAATGGTTTGGTAATTGTCAAGAGATTTTTATCTACCGAATTTGGAGTTTCTTCTTCGAAGTCAGTTTGGGTAGGAGATGTTGGAGTTTCTTCAAATTGAGGTTCCTGTTGGCTATAATATGGTTTTGTAATTTGAGATATGGTTTCTACACCTTTGAATTTAGGTTTAATATTTAATAAGGTTTGATCGAATCGGGGTACACTTGTTGAACTGCTACATCTACTGATTTCTTGAATTTGAGGTGTCTTTAGACGTTGTTGGTCAAAACTAATTCGTACTGTGCCATCTAAATATTGTTGAATATATTCAATATCATTAATATTATTTTGATTACTTTGAGGGTGATTTTCATTTTCTGTTAACCATGTGTTTGGTAATTGAATATCATTCCATTGGATTGTTTTAGGAATTTGAATATTGGCATTAGTAGTACTACTTTGTATTAAAATTGTTTTGTCTCTGGGAGATTTAATTAAAGCATGAATATTAAGGTTTGTTTTAGTACATTTATAATAAACTCGATAAATTAAAGCAACAGTACTTCAAGCAGATTATAGCCAATTAGCTACTGTTGTTCCATTAATAGTTGTACCGTAGGTCTTTTCCTTTGGTGACTTGGTATTACCCGGTATTCCCTAGGTATTCCCGTCGTGATGGCGTTGTAAATCCCGAGGTAGGGTAGTAGCCGTATTTTTGGGGATTGGGAGTAGGGTATGTTAGTCTTTAAGGAACAGATAAACAGTCACCTATTAACAAGAACAATGTAGTTAATTGATATAATGTACTTGCTATATTCTTTTTGCTACACCTACTATCTGTCTATTCCTTCCTCATCTGGTATAACACTGCTATTACACTACAACTTGCCACAATGAACAAAATGTTTCGATGTAATTCTTCTATTAGTAGTATGATGTCTTCCATTCCAGATATAGTTAATGAAGAAGAACAGATTTACGAAGATTATAGTCCAGAATTAAGTAATTGGAATATTCCAAATGTTCCAACTAAGCAAATTTATAAAACCAACTGGTTCGATCAAACCTTATTAAATATTAAACCTAAATTCAAAGGTGTAGAAACAATCTCTCAAATTACAAAACCATACTATAGCCAACAGGAACCTCAATTCGAAGAAACTCCAACATCTCCTACCCAAACTGACTTCGAAGAAGAAACCCCAACTTCGGTAGATAAAAATCTCTTAACAATTACCAAACCTTTTAGCATTAACAAAGAAAAATTACTTCAAGAATTCAAATCTCCTCAAAACGAAATCAAACGACAAATTTACAACCAAACATTCAACACTCCAGCTTTAAAAAATGATTTATTCACCCAATGGTATCTTTTTATGCAAGGCATACGTACTGATATAAACCTTTTAGATTTCATTGAACAATATTACAACAAAATTAATACTATTACCCAAATTAGGTGGACCAAAGCTGACAATACTATAATATCTGCAAATCACCCACCTTTGGAAACCATCCATTTAGATTACAAAGGATCCAAGGTAGTAGCCTCTCCTTTCAAAATTCCAAATGAACAAAATACCGAAACTAAAAAAATTATCGAACAAACTAATTATACAAATGAATGTTTAAATATAATAGGAAAACAATTAGATAAAATAGAACTCCATTTAGATAAAGCATCTACATCTTCTCCTCCCTCAAAACAATTAGATACACCATTAATCAATTTTCCAGAGAAAACAATCAAACCACTATTAACAACATCTCAAAATTTAGAAAGAATAGAACAACTTATAGCAAACATAGAATTAAATCAAAAAACTTTACCACTAAAAAATGAAGGCATTAGTACCCTAACTAAAATAGATGAATCTAGCACTGATGAAGAAATCAATCAAATTGAAAACCAATTTACGGATCTAAACCTCAAAAAATTATATACTCCTAACAACCAAATTGTGCCATCAAAAAATTGGTACCCTAGACCAAGTCCAGTAGACCTTCAATATGAAGACAACATTTTAAGCAATCAATTTTCAGTATCAGCCAACAAATTGTATGAATGGAATATCGATGGTTTAAGTGAACAACAAATTTTAGAAAAACTAAATCACATGTCTATGGTAGCCAACACTTATCTTAGTACTTTTAACCATTCCCAACCTGATATAGTCGACTTATTAACCACTGGTTTTACAGGAATGTTAAAATCCTGGTGGGATAAATATCTTACTAGTGATTCAAGAGATCAAATTAAAAATTCCATCCAAGTAGATGAAAATAATTTCCCCATTATTGATGAATTCGAATTAGCTAAACCAGATGGAGTAAATACTCTAATTTTTACAATTATTAAACATTTTATAGGAACCCCAAGTAATGTTACATCTAGAATACATGACCAACTCACAAATTTACGTTGTCCAACTCTAAGTGATTTTAGATGGTATAAAGATGTTTTTACCTCCAGAGTTATGTTACGTAGTGATTGCACTAAAGCTTTCTGGAAGGAAAAATTTATCAATGGATTACCAAATTTATTTGCTCACAAAATTAGAGATGTCCTCAGTCAACCTACCGGTGCAATAGAATATGACAATCTAACCTACGGAGATATTATAAGCACAATTCAAAAAGAAGGTCTTAGAATGTGTATATATATGAAATTAGCTAAACAAACTCAGAAAGATCAACTTAGAGCAAAATATGAGTTAGGCAATTTCTGTGAACAATATGGTCTCCCTCCTATAGCACCATCTAGAACAAACATACCTAAAGCCAAACAAATTTTAGACAAAAAACCAAGTCCAAAGTACTATGATAAACCAAAATATTCTAGAAATAAAGAATAAAAAAATACCACAACCCAGAATTTTAAAAAACCAATCAAAGATATTACATGTTTTAATTGTGGCAAAAAAGGGCACTATAAAACCAATTGCAAAATTAAAAAACAAATTAGCAAATTAGAAATATCTGAAGTACATAAAATAGCTGTTTTAGATATTTTCAAATCCTCACACTCAGATGAAACTGATCAACCAGAGTCCTCGTCAGAATACCATTCTCTTAGTTCTAGTACTGACGATGACCAAGTTAAATGTTGCAATGATACCTGTTGTAAAACAATTAATGTAATTACCAAACAAAATTCTGAGGAAGAATTATTAATTGATCTTATTAGTCAAATAACTGACCCTAATTTAAAACAACAGTACATTACCAAACTTAGAAAATTATTATCACAACAAATTAAACAACCTAAGATAACCAAACCAATTGTTAATCTTAGCACAACTTTAGAAAGATTCACAAAACCCAATCCACCAAAAAATGATATGATAGAGCTACAGACAAAAGTAATTAAATTAGAAAAACAGCATCACACTTTAACTTCCCAAGTTCAGCGACTAGAATCCCAAGTCCAAATCAATAATTTAGTTTCTGAATTTAACGGAATCGAATTAAAACAACCTCCCAATACTGATAACCCACCAACTAATACCAAAGTCAATCTTCTTCAACAAATTCACATATCTAAGTGGCACACAAAGATAGATTTACTTATTGACACATTTCAAATTAGTGTAATTGCTCTTATAGATACATGAGCGGATCTTAATTGCATACAAGAAAATTTAATACCTCCACAATATTTTCACAAATCTAAAGACCAATTGTGTTCTGCTAATGGAAGTATACTCCAAATTAATTACAAATTACCGACAGTAGTTATTCAACAAAATCAAATTAAATTTGAAACATCGTTTGTCTTGGTAAAACAACTCACGGATACAGTTATCTTAGGAATCCCATTTATTTGTCTTCTCTATCCTTTCACCACAAATAGTACTAGTATTACTACCCACAAATTAGAAACTGATATTATATTTCCTTTTATCTCAACACCAAATTTAGATGAACTAGACAACCTACAGCATTCATCAATCTATCACTAATTTTTCTTTTTCCTTGTGCAGATGACTTCGACAAAATTAGTTTCTTCTGATGGTGTTTTCCCTAACCCATCAAATATTAACAATGATTTTATTCCATTAGATTTCTTGAACAAGTATATTAAACTTGAAGAAGAAGTTCGTTCTCTCCAGCAACAACTCAATCAAATTAAGGGTAAATCCACTATTTCCCCACTGGAAATAGATGAGAATGTGCAGTTATCCCCACTGGATAATGGTGAAAGCGTATGTACAAAATTCCAGACCAACTTAGCATTACCCAAATCAATTAGTTTTTCTCCTTCTCTCTTTCCTCCTGAAATTACGACCCAAATTCAAAGAAAAGCCCAACAATTAGGAAAAAAATTTCAAGTCTTCCTTTTCCAAACTTTAGTCCAGTTAGCAAACCAAAAACCATTTAGTTATCCTCAAATTCTACCTGGCCTTTCTTTCACTTGGGATACTTTATATCACCAGCTACCCAATTCCATCCAATGTCCACAAACGGATCCACTCTGTATTGAAATACCACTCGAAAGACACCATTGCAAATGTCATCTTATTTATAGCATTCCTCAAGTTTGTTTAGATCTAGCGACTTTCAAAGACATTACTGTTCAATTCCAAAATCAAAATATCCAAATCACCCCAATGACTCTTTTAGATTATGGTTTCCTTCGACAATTAATCTTTACCCATCATAGCCAAATCTCTCGTGTTACCAGAAAATTAGCCATATGTATTCATAATTTCTTTTCTTTCCCTTCCATCAAAATTTGCCAAGTTATTATCCAAAGTAAAATGCCCGAATGGACTCCTCTGGGCACTTTAATTCCAGCACAACATATTATGCAAGTCACACCTAGTCATCCATTCGATCACCATAATTTTTCACTCTTTGGAAGTGAATTTCCAACTTGGCACTGCTCCAATCCAATTCCAGACCAAATTAGTAACTACATTGCTTATCAAATAGCCAGTCATATTGGTGATACCGATTCCTTCACAATTCACCAACAACAATTCAAATTATTCGCCGAAGACTCTATCCAAAAAATTAGAGTTATCAATTATAACGGAGAAGTTCCTTTTCGATTTTTTACATATAATCGAGACAAAGTTATGTTTTTCCAACATTACATTAACAATGAAGAAGACCAAAATGATGATCATAGCCTTGATTTTTGGGATAATCTTTCTGAAACTTCTCTGGCCAATTTAGACAACCATAGAGAATGATTCTCTGGGAGAACCAATTCCCACTCAAGTTAGCATCAGTACATGGGAATCATTTTCCCACCGAAAGTAGGTACAATAATTCTCTGGGAGAACCAATTCCCACTCAAGTTAGCATACTTTCCCACCGAAAGTAGACATGGCACATGGGACTCTCAGCTCCCACTCAAGTTAGCACAATGATTACATGGGAGAACCAATTCCAACTCAAGTTAGCACCAGCACATGGGAAGTACTTTCCCACCGAAAGTAGACATGGCACATGGGACTCTTAGCTTCCACTCAAGTCTCCGCAATTTACGGATCAACTTTTCAAATTTACAATAATTGTAAACAGGGTTCCTTACTCTATAAAAGGGCTCTCAAGTTAGTTAGTCAGAGAGGTTCAATTTTTAGCATCTCTTTCAGAGTTCTTTCACAGCTCTCCCTTCTCCTCAGTTGTAATCTCTCTTCTCTCTTTCCCCTGGGATATATTCCCTCAATTCTCTTCTTCCATTTCATGTACTGAACTTCAAGTAAGTTCTTTCAACTTAAGTTTTAATGATAACTTCAAATTAGTTTACATACTGTCTTACAATGGCTGGTTCTACCGCCCTTATTATTGTTTACTTACAATGGCTGGTATAACCGCCTCATTTACTCTGTATTAACTATACTTTCAGTATGAGTATCCCTACTACTCTCCCCTCCGCCCCCCTCATGGTATCTATATATATATATATATATATACACAAAAAAAATTACCAAAAGTAATGATCACGGTTTCACCAAAAAGCGAGTTCTTAACTACCTAAAAAACTGTGATGTGATATGGTGAAACATCACGGTTTTATCCTTTTCCATCACGGTTTTTCTCAGTTTTTAATCATAGTTTTACTAAAAACTGAGATGATTTCTCTGTAAACAATCCCGCTTTTTAGATAAAACTGAGATGTTATGTGGTCAAAGATCACAGTTTTTTTTTTGTTTTAATCACTGTTTTTTCATGAGTTTTCATCACGGTCAAGAAGCGTGATTGAAAAATGCGGACTTTTAATCACACTAGATTAGATCACGGTTTTTCAACCGAGATTAAAAGTAAAAGATCACACCAAAAGACAGTGATCTTTGTACCTTTTTGTAGTAGTGAGGCCGGGTTAGGGTTGAAATTTTTGACACGTTTAGGTAAATATATAGGCCTTTTTCAGGTTGACACGTATTGACCTGAACTCGAATTCACATGAACTGACCTGGCCCGATGCCCAGCCCTACTATACATTTACTTTTTTATACGCTTATTTAAATAAATTATATATTTTTAATATATTTTTATTATAATTATGACATCACGTTCAATTTCGGTTCGACCGCAGCTGAAACAGTGACCTATCCACCCGATCTCTTTTCCAGTTCGTTCACCGGTCTGATTTTAAAACATTGACTTAGAGCATTTGAGAGTTTTGACCTTTTATTTTTACCAAGTGGGATTAGGATTCTCTCTGTTTGTTTTGTATGTCTGATCATATCCTAATTCGTAAAATTCTAAGTGTTCTAAAAATCATTCTACCAAGGTAAATTAGTAGGCCGCTATGAGGGACTAGGCGACAATTAGTAGAAAACATTGATAAAAGTTAAGTAAAAAAAACAAGAGAATTTGTTCAAGACTAATTAAAAAATTGCTCTGACCTCTCTCTGAAGAAAAGCCCCAAAAGCTTAAGGTTTCCGATTAGGGAGTGGCGGCAGCGTCACCTGCCAGCCCCCTAACCCCTTTTTCTTTGTTCTTTTGTTCCAATAAACTTCCCTTTCCTTCGATTCAGCCTCGCCGTTTGCCAGCCAACGTTTGAATTGATCGATCTTTCAGCATCTTCTCCAGCCATTTCTTGGGTTCACCGCATGGGTCACTCGGCGTCATCGGATCGGCCTCTCATACCCAGTCGGTCCAGCCCTAGATCCGATCAGTCGTGCTAGGGTTCAACCTTTTTTTGGGTCATTTGGCGTCTTCTTCTATCGTTTCTTGGGTTCACCAACAAGGGTAACTTGGCGTCATCGGATCAGCCTCACATACCCAGTTGGTCCAACCCCTGATCCGGACAATTGTGCTTGGGTTCAGCCACCATACCCATCGGCTCAGTCCTGCTCCATTCTTTGGGTTCGTTTCTTCTCCAATCTACACATATCCTCTGGCCCGTACCTTTGCCGCGTCAGGTTTTAGATCTATGTTTCGGATCTACCACATTCAAAAACAACGCCTCCGGCCCATACCTCTATTGTCGTTCCTTTCTGTGATGCTTATAGCCATCCCTGTTGTTTAAAAAAAAAAAAAATCATAATTGTTTTTGTAAACCAATATTCCCTTTCCTTGGCCGAGTCTGTGAATTTTTTTTTTTGCACGGCAAAAAAGGATTTTATTAATCTTTAAAAACGGATTACAAAGATTAAAAGGATCCTGGAAAAAAGGCATCACCATGCGATAGAGGCATCCCAACTAGGTTGACATCCCTCACCGCGATAATCATCTGCCACCAAGGACCCGAAAGGGAAATAACAAAGATTAACCAGTTCTCAACCGAAAGGAACCAAATACACTGAGGGATTCAATAAAAGTGACAATAGCTCCAAAGCATAAAGTTCAAGAGATCTCCCAAAGAGCTTCATATGCCATAACTTCAGTCAGATATGGGAGCTTTAGCAACAACTAGGAATAGCAGTAGACCCGTATCTCTGTAAGCTGGACATCAATCCATTGGGGGATAAAAAATGACCAAAACAAATCTCATTGTAGGATCAATTTTCCACCACAGCAAACAGCCCCACAAAAATGATCTCCATGTATTCCTAAAGTATGCAGAACAGCCGCCAAATCAACTTCAAACACCATAAGCAGTCCACAAACTGACTTGTGAGCCTTCCCTAAACATAAGCTATCAAATCGATAACACTTGTTGCTGTACTAAACCAGCACCAACCCGATATATCAGAACCAAGATGAAATTCCAAAATCAGATGCTAAAATCCTTCTTTACTTTGAATGACCTCATATAAGAATCCTCACAAACAACAAAAAAACCTCCAGCAACCTTTGAATATGTAATCTCTGCATCTTGTAGCAGCAACAGCAAGTATGTAGCTTCCTTGGGTGTTATGATAGGGCACTGGCAACAAAATTATAGTAGAAGATACCAATCCATTGCCCAAAAGATATCACGGAGCACAAAGACACAAATTCAGACACAAAACTTTACACACACTGCAGTCCCAAATTCAAAAAACTAGGAATAAACCTTCACTCACTGCAAATATCACCGCAAAAAGCCAGACCAAACGGTAGACAAACGCAAGACATATAATAATTAGATTCAACAACTAAGAACCCCCAAAACCGATCAAGGGTCTACACCAAAGTATGACACATACTCTATCAAATTCCCCAACTGAAATCAAGTTTAATGAGCATCATTACCTCAACCAATAAATGTGTGCTGGCTGTTGAAACTCACCTCCTAATACTCAAGGCCTGTTTGCTTGGAAGCAGCTCTAACATTGTCTTTGAGCTTCCATCTCAGCTATTTTACTTATTACTTCATTTTCGTCCCCATCATAGCTAAGACCCATCTCCTTGTTAATTGCCCAAATAGCCTGAGCATCATTTAGAAGAATCCTATTTCTATTAGAAATACCATATGAAGAGACCGAGGCGGAAAGAGCTGCTGAAGCAACAGCTGATCTGAAAAGTACACATTTTTGCTTGTTTCTCCCTCCCTTATGTTTTTGTGGAATAACCTTTGAGAATCCTAAAATATCATCAATTGTTTTCCTCTTTTTCTTCCCTTTTATCCCTTTAATAGCAGCATTGACTGGAAAAGTTTGGTTAGTTTCGAATTGGTCTAATCCACCATCATTAGCTTCGTACTGGTTTGACAAAAGCTCATCAAAAGCATCATCATTTTCCTTATTATTCTTCTCAGCAAGATCCATTTCAAAAGAATCAGCAATCCTACTAACTTCTTGGTCTAGTCCCTTGTCCATTGATTCAATATCTTTATTGTTCACTTGATTTTCCTTCAAAACTTGAGCTGGAGTCTCTTGGACTACCTCAGCATGCAACTCCAAAAAAGACTCAGCTGTCTTTTGATTATGGGCCAAAACCACTGAAGCAGCTTCTGTCTCATGAATTAATGCCTCGGGCACTACCTTCACATATGGTTTTCCTGCCAAGTCATTATTATCAACCACTTGCTCTTTGCCTTGTGCATCCACTTCTCCTACTTCATTCTTCTTTTCTGACTTACTTCTCTGATCAATAGCATCTTCAAACCTTTTCTCCGAGCTGTTGGGTTCCCCAATAACCATATTTACAACTAAGGTATTGGAGTGTTCCATTTGTTTTAGTCCCTTGATGTCGAAAGGATCATTACACTCCTCTTCCCAAACTTTTACACGATAATTTCGGCCTTTAACAATAATGTTTATCCATTCATCTATTTTATAACCGCAACTAGTAACCATGAGTAATCTTCCAACATCAAAGGCTTCCTCGTACATGGTCTCTTGATCTAGTGTTACGAACTCACCCCAGTTTTCTACAACTCTTTTAAAGGACTTAGTCTCCCATGCATTTAAAGGCATACCTCTAATTTTTAACCAGACAATTCTTGAAAGGCTAGCGCCATCACCGTTCCAATGCTTGAAAGAGAGAAACCATCCCTTAATCTGCTGATTTACTAAAGCTTCATTCCTGGTTTTTATATTCGGGAAAGTAATAATCATGAATTTACCTCCCATAGATCTGACTTTGTGTTTGTACCATAATTTTAAAAATTTAACACGTGGCAAATAAGTTGGCTAGAAATTTATTTGTTGCAATTCGGATTTTTGTTAAATAGCCGAATTATCTATAATTTAGGAGATAATTTGTTACCTAAATTATAGGGAAGTAGTTTTTCCTAAAACAAGGGGATAAGGGCCGAAATTAACATGTGTTAATTACATTAAAAACATGGGTAGTTATTTTCGGCCAAAGTTATGGACACATGTCATCTCCTCATGCATTTCCGAGAAGATACAGGAGTGGGTGCAAGACATGGGCATAATGGCTAGAATTCAGGAGCGGTTACATTCTGGAAGTTACAAGTGGATTCGAAGCCTATAAATATAAACCTTGGTGCAATTTTGCAAAGGTCCACGCACCAACAACGCTCACAGCAGCAAAGTAAATTTAGTTTTTATCTCCTAACTCTCAGTTAGTCGATCGATCCCTTTTTCTATGTCTATCTTCTACCTTTACCCCTTTTCTTCTTTTTCTTCTTCTTCCTCCATGTAAACCTTAGTTTTCTTCAGTTGTTGAAGTCCTTGTTCAAGGCCCACGAACCGTTGTACTTTAGTTCCTCCTTTAATCAAAGTTTCACAATTGCTTGAAAGAAGTCGTTTAACTTCAGGCGCTCATCTTTACTTCTCATTGGAGATTCGCATCTCCTGGCACGCCCGCATATCTTCTACACCACCAGGTGTTGATCACCCCCGTTTCTCCTGTCCCTTGGAGGAATTGGTGGCAACATTTTTTGGCACGCCCAGTGGGACCCATAAGACAACAGAAGATCACTCTAAATGGCTGGAAAAGACAAGAAAGGAGGAGCTAAAGGCACGGGAACTGGTGACGATCCAGTTGAAGCCGTAGAAGGCCAGTCCTTCGCGGCATCACAAGAAGATTTGCAGGAAATGGCGGTTGGTATGAGAGACATTATTCTGGAGACAAATGCTGAATTGTCTCAAGGTCTTACTGACTCTATTGTCGGTCCTTTGAAGGAGATCAAGGAGTCACAAATGGATCTCACTAAGTCCATCAAAGACATGATAGTTCTTCTTAACGAAAAACTAACTCCAATTGCTTCTGTGGCAACTGGAAATGGCGCCAACAGTGATCAACTGAAAATGCCTGGTCCTCAGGGGTTCGTCTTACCTCATTACCAGGCATCCTCTTCTTCTTCTCAATTTAACCGTCCAGGAGAACAGAAGGATGCTCCAGTCGGTGGAAAATTGAAGATGGGAGCAGCATCTCATCCCGGAGCAGTTCATGGAAGATGGAAGGACCCCAATCCTCTCTTCACTGGTGTTTCCAATGTCGCATCTGCTGAGGGAGTGTTTCCATATCCTACAACTCAAAATCCAGTGCTTCTAAGCAAGGAGCAGGTTATTGAGTATGTTCAAGATCAGTTCGGGCCTGCTTTGCAGAAGTTTGGGAGGCCTGTTTACAAGAAGCCTTATAATGAAGCAGTCGATCGAATGGAATTTCCCAAAGGATACAAGGTTCCAGACTTTTCCCAATTTTCTGGTGAAGATACCAAGTCAACAGTGGAGCATGTGGCACGTTTTTCCGTTCAATGTGGGGAGGCAGCGAGCAATGAGTTCCTTAGAATGAGGTTATTCCCAAATTCTCTCACTGCTACTGCTTTTACATGGTATATAAATCTTCCAGCTAATTCGGTCCAATCATGGACTCAATTAGAAGAGTTGTTCCACAAACAATTCTACAGAACTGAACAAGAAGTCACTCTGGCTGATCTCTCTAGGCTCTATCAATTGCCTGGAGAACCGGCCGAGACGTACATTACTCGGTTTAAAACTGCTCGCTTTAAGTGTAAAGTGGTCTTGCCTGAGACCGAGTATGTTCGTCTGGCCCAGAATGGCTTATGTTTAGAACTTCAGAAGAAATTCGTTGATGTGGCTTTCAGGGACTTGTTTGAGTTGGCTGCAAGAGCCACTCGTTATGAACAGTTGCTGACAGAAGATCAAGATCGCCGCAATGCTTCTAAGGGGACCTATTACAGGGACCCTAACTACCAAGTGGCTATTGCGGAGACAGAAGACAATCCAGAAGTTGCAGTTGCAGAAATTGTTAATCGAAAGCCATACGCCTGCAAAGCTTTCGTCAAAGTTGAGCCCACTAAAGCCCAAGGTTCCATGGCTTCACCCAAGACAACCAGGTCTTATACGTTTGACATTATGAAGGCTGAAGAAATTTTTGACCAACTCATGGCGGACAAGCTTCTACGCTTTTCTGTTGGTCACAAGATTCCATCTCCTGCTGAGCTCAAAGGCAAGGAGTATTGCAAGTATCATAACTCCTGGAACCATACTACTGTCAATTGCATTATCTTCAGGAATGCCATCCAGGACAGGATTGACAAAGGGGATTTCAAATTTCCTGAAGCTGCAAAGAAGGGAATGGCAGTGGATCAAGATCCATTCCCTGCTGACTTTGGGGCTAACATGGTTTATGTGGACATGAGAGGAGCGCCCAGGACTGTTCCTAGACAGAAGATCTCCCTAGGTGCGCCTTCACAAGCTGCCAAAGGAAAGCAGATTCTTCATGACTCTGATAATTCTCCTGATGATCACCTTTCTCCTATATGGTGGGATCAGGAGGTTATTAGAAGTCGTAGAGGATCCTCTTCCATACCAAGGAAGCCATCTGCCCATCATTGTTGTGAATGTGGAAAACCCGAGAAGCCACAGCGTCTACAAAGTGTGGTTGTCAAGCGCCCAAGGGAAGAGACTCCATCACTTTCTCCTCGACGGTTTCCTCAGAAGCGTGTTTCGGTGTTTAATCGCCTGAAACCCACTACTAATGAAATCCAGCAGCAAATGTCATCTTTGGTCATTACAGCTCCACAAGAGGGCAAGCCTAGGATGGTTAAACCGCCTGGGTCTGTTTCTCCCAATCATTGGTTCAAAGTGAAGCATCCTAAGTTCCCTCAGCCTGAAGATCCTTTATCAAAATCTCAGAAGCGGCGTCGACAGAGGATTCGTCAGGCTGATAGGTTGGCACAGGGGATTCCTACTCCTCCACCTATTCCACCAAAGAGTTATCCTACTCATCAATATGTGCAGAAGAGACCTCGCATGGAATATCGTCCAGTGCAAAAACCTACTTCTCAACATGTAGAACCATCTTGTGCTGATGTCCCCAAGGCTCGTAAGCCTGCTTGGAAGGATATCCTAGCGAAGCCACGTGCTATCAACATTCGTTCTTCAGAAGATATGTTGGTCGTGCAAGAAGCAGCCCCTGTCACAGAAGTATCATCCTCTTTGGCTAATCTTTCTTGCAACATGGTGTTTGTTCTTCCCACGGCCTTTATGGCCAAAGAAGGACAACCTTCTTCTATGGATGGTGATGTAGAAGCTTCAGGCGAAACACCAGAAATCAATTCCATAACGCCTGATGCCACTATCCCAGTGCTAAAAGCATTCAATCCAGGAGCCGCTGACTCCAAGATCCCTTCTATTGTGGTTTTGAAGGATGAGCCTACTACTTACTGCCATTCTCCTGTGGCCAGTGTTTTATTTGAGAAGCCAGACCCGATGATGACTCAACATCTTCGTCCTCTTTACATTCAAGGTCATCTGGATGGTATTCCTGTCAGCCGTATACTGGTTGATAATGGGTCTGCGGCTAACCTCATGCCACGTTTCATGCTTGTTAAGTTGGGCAAAGGAGATCAAGATTTATTGCCTTCTAGCGCCAGCATCTCTGATTTTGCTGGAGGCATCACTACGGCCCAAGGTATTATTATAATGAATTTACAAGTTGGAACAAAGACCTTGACTACTCCATTCTTTGTGGTTAATTCACGTTCAAGCTACAATCTACTGTTGGGCCGTGATTGGATTCATGTTTGCATGGCTGTCCCTTCTACTCTTCATCAATGTCTGATCTTCTGGCGTGGTGATGACGTAGAAGTGGTATGGGCAGACAAGAGGCCTTTCTTGGCCTCTTCTAACCATGCAGATGCCAAGTTATATGACAATGAGATTAGTCCTGTCAAGTTCACCGGGACTGATAAGTATGGCAAGCCCACAGCCATTACTTTATCTACTCAAACTTCTGTAGACGAATTCAAAGCTATCTACAAGCAGTTGGTCGGCCCTCTTCTTACGGAGATTAATAGGCCGAGCACTTCACTTCTTCAAGCCATTTCCCATGGATCAAGCTCCAACAATCAGTGAGAAGATGGCGGCTTTGCAGGCTGCCTTGGCTCGATTGATCGCCTACATTTCAGAGGAAAGCCTGCGTTCTTTGGATTCAGAAGATAATTCGGTCTTTGCGACCGAATTGTTTTTTGAAGGGGGCAATACACCTCCTGACGACGTCATCCAATTAGAAGATTTGGAAGCACCACCAGCGAAGTTGGATGATTTGAAAGCTGATGTTCAGGATCCCCTGGAGGAGATAAATTTAGGCTCAGAAGATCGTCCAAAACCTATTTATGTAAGCCAACGCCTTCCTGAGGCAGTTAAAAACGCTTACGTTGATCTCCTCCATGAATATAAAGATTGCTTTGCTTGGGAATATGAAGACATGCCTGGGTTACAAAGAGGTTTTGTGGAGCACAGGATTCCTATAAAAGAGGGATTCAAACCTTATAAACAAGCACCTAGGCGAATGTCAGAAGAGTTGAACCTACGGGTTAAAGAAGAATTGGAGCATCTTCTAAGGGTTGGTTTCATAAGGCCAACCAGATATGTGGAATGGCTATCCAATACTGTTCCAGTCATTAAGAAGAATGGAAAGGTGCGGGTGTGTATTGATTTCCGCAACCTCAACATGGCATCTCCAAAAGACGAATACCCTATGCCTATTGCTGATGTTTTAGTCGATGGAGCAGCCAGACATAAGGTGCTGTCCTTTATGGATGGCCATTCAGGATACAATCAGATCTTTATTGCAGAAGAGGATGTTCACAAGACGGCTTTTCGATGCCCAGGAGCTTTAGGGGCCTTTGAATGGATTGTTATGCCATTCGGCCTTAAGAATGCAGGAGCAACTTACCAACGGGCAATGAATTCTATGTTCCATGATATGTTGGGCCGTTTTATGGAGATCTACATAGACGATGTGGTAATCAAGTCTAATTCGTTCAAGGAGCACTTGGAGCACCTGCGATCCAGTTTCAAGCGTCTAAGAAGATATGGTCTAAAGATGAATCCACTGAAATGTGCCTTCGGAGTATCCGCAGGCAATTTCCTTGGATTTTTAGTTCACCAAAGGGGCATTGAAGTACCCCCAGAACAGGACCAAGGCTATCCTAGAAGCTAAGCCTCCTTCTTGCAAGCAAGAGTTACAGAGTTTTCTCGGCCTCATTAACTTCATCAGAAGATTCATTTCAAACATGGCCGGGAAAGTTCAAGTTTTTTCAGAGCTCCTGAAGTTGAAGAAAGAAGAAGATTTCAAATGGGAAGCTCGTCATCAAGAGGCATTTGGAGCTATCAAGAGGTATCTAACCCAACCTCCTGTTCTTATGCCTCCAATCAAGAAGAAGCCTCTTCGACTCTATATTTCAGCATCAGAAACTTCTATTGGGAGTTTATTAGCCCAAAATAATGAACAAGGCAAAGAGCAAGCAGTATATTATCTTAGTAGATTGTTGACTGCTGTAGAGAGCAGATATTCTCCTGTGGAGAAATTATGTTTAGCCTTGTACTTTTCAGCAATAAAACTTAGGCACTATATGATGCCTGTGTTGGTTTACGTGGTGTGCAAGACCGATTTGATTAAGTATTTACTTTCTCGGCCCATCATTAGAGGCCGAATTGGTAAATGGTCTTTGGCATTAATGGAATTCTACTTCCAATATATTCCTCAAAAAGCAGTGAAGGGACAAGCATTGGCCGATTTTCTTGCAGATCATCCATGTTTAGATGTTGATGAGGAAGCAATCGGCCTAGATGTTTTTACTGTTTCTCATGCTCCTTGGCAATTATTATTTGATGGTTCCAGAACAGTCTCATCTTCTGGTTGTGGAATCCTTATAATATCTCCTGCCGGAGTGAAGACCCAATTATCATTTCAGTTTGATTTCCAATGTACAAATAATCAAGCTGAATATGAAGGGATAATCATTGGATTGGAGATCCTACGAGAAATGGGAGCAGCCACCATAAAAGTTATTGGGGATTCTCAGTTGGTGATCAACCAATTGGGGGGCATCTACAGATGTAACAGTGAAGAGATAGCTCCTTATTACATGGCGGCGAGACAATTGCTAGACGAATTTGATGATGCCAGCCTCCTCTATATTCCCAGAAGATTCAATCAAGAGGCAAATGAATTGGCACAGATCGCCACCGGAGTCAAAATTCCCCAAGGTTGGTACAAGAGAACAATCACTATTCAGAGAAAAAGCTTACCATCTGTCAGAAGAAGAAGTGCTTCTATGGAAGTTTTCACCACTGACATTGGGGGGCAAGAAGAGAATTGGAGGACTGAAATTGTTACCTTTTTGAAGTATCCAAACCTCTCTTCATCTAAGAAGGTTAGAGAAAGAGCTGTCCACTATGTTCTTATAGAAGATGAGCTTTACAAGAAAAGTTTGGAAGACGATCTTCTGCTCAAATGTATTGGACCTAAAGACGCTCTAAAGGTCATGGGAGAAATTCATGAAGGCATTTGTGGAGCACATCAATCCGGAAGGAAGATGAGATGGCTTTTAAGGAGATATGGTTATTATTGGCCATCTATTCTTAGCGATTGCATTCAATTTGCTAAAGGATGTCAAGCCTGTCAAGCTCACGGTCCTGTTCAGAGGATTCCAGCTTCGTTAATGAAGTCAGTGATAAAGCCTTGGCCATTTAGAGGATGGGCCATGGATATGATTGGCAAAATTTTCCCTCCTTCTTCTAAAGGACATACTTATATAGTCGTGGCCACTGATTTCTTCACCAAATGGGCCGAGGCTATTCCAATGACTGATGTTAATCAAGAAGACATTATCACTATGATCAAGGAGAAGATCATTCATCGTTTCGGCATTCCTCAACATATAGTGGCCGATAGAGGATCTGTTTTCTTTGGAGATAGAATTCATGCAGTTATGTCTCAGTTTGGGATAGAATTATCACATTCAACTCCCTATTATGCTCAAGGCAATGGACAAGCCGAGTCTACCAACAAAATCCTTAAGGGAATTATAAGCAGAATGATAGAGGATCAGCCAAGGACTTGGCATGAGGCATTGTCAGACGCACTGTGGGCTTACAGGACTTCTAAGCGAACTGCCACTGGTATTACCCCTTATACTCTCACCTATGGTCATGATGCTATCTTACCAATGGAAGTAAATATTAGATCTGCTAGAATTGCATTTCAAAATGGCCTAGATTATGGAGAATATAATCAGGCTATGTTTATGGAACTAGAAGATTTGGATGAACTGAGGCTTTCTGCCTTAGACCATTTGGTGGCCCAGAAGCAGAAAGTGGCTCGAGCCTACAATAAGAGAGTTAAAGAGAAATCTTTTGCTGAAGGAGATCTCGTATGGCAAGCAGTTTTACCATTCAAGAAAAAGGATCATAAATTCGGCAAATGGTCTCCTACTTGGGAAGGTCCTTTCCAAGTTTCACAAATCCTCAGAGGAAGTACTTATCTTCTACATGATTTAGATGGAGAACCTCACAAGCATCCAATCAATGTAAAGTACTTGAAGAAATGGTACCCAACTATGTGGGAAATGATGGATTCAAACAGTTATTTCCATAAACCCACAGAAGTTGTTCAAGAAACAGAAAGTACTTAAAGTTCAAATAGAAAGGAAAAAGCAGCAGTCAAGCAGGAAAGGAGAATTACATCTTCTCTAGAACATCGGCCTTAAACTTATCCCAAGGTGCAGTCGATGTAGACAAGTTGGTTACCAGCGCTTCAATCCGGGTTTCTACATGAGGAATTTCTGTATGCAGAACATCATGCTCTTCTACCAAAGGCTGGGTAGCAACGGCAATTTCTTCTTCCTCATGTATAACCTCCTGCATCTTTTCATCATAGCTAGCATCCTCTGTCTGAAGCTGGACTACTTGTTGCTGCATAAGGATAATGTGGTCCTGAATTTCCTTGATCTTCTTAAGACCATTGTCCTTCTTAAGGGTCAGCTGCGCCTTCTGATGTTGGAAGCCTTCCATTTTTTCCATAGCAATAATAAGCGCCTGCCCAAGATCTGCAAAGCGAGTTTGCTTGTTCTTCATCTCCTGAATCTCAGTCATGTTCTTATGGTAGTCCTGGATGAGCAATGGCAGAGCAGCTTTGAATTGCCTCAATTGATCTTGAGGCACATTTGGTATGCCTTCAGAAGAGGTGAGGATGTCCACAGCACCTTTCAGCTTGGTAAGAATCTCGGGCTGAATCATGGTTTCAAAGTTGAAGCTCAAGGCTGCCTTCAAATCATCTCTTGCTTTGGATACTTCTTCCGGAGAAGGGCCCTTTTGGATACTTTCAGTAGAAGTTGCCGAGGAGGACATCTGGCTGCTGCTGGTCCCTTTCTTCAATTTATCCTTCAGACGATTGAGAAGCTCCAGAGGCTCTATTTTTGCCTTGCCAGATACCGCAGTAGAGCGAGTTGGAGAAGCCAGGCTAGAATCCTTGGAGAAGGCCTGCAGACAGAGTGGTATGCAGTTTAGAAGAAGTTCACATACATCTTGGTGTTACAACGCCACAATTACTTACAGGGAAAGCAGAACTTTGTGATAAGTTGCCCGCCGGAGCAACAGTCGCGTCTTCGGCTGGTACAGAAGTAGGGACACTTTCCTTTGAAGAAACACCAATTTCAGAAGATGCAGCTTCTGTACTTTTCAGGTCTGCCAAGGCCTTTGGGGCTTTTGGGACAGGGCCGAAAATGGTTTTATCACCTGTCTCATCAGAATGTTCTTGATGTTGTTTCTTCTTCTTCCTCAATCTCTTGCTATCTGCAGCCTGAAGAAATAACATGATCAGTTATACTCAAAAAGGAAAAGGAGGAGATTGGGAATTTCCAATACCTCCTCTAATGAAGCAAAGATAGGTGCAGCTTCTGTCCTAGTACTGGATCGAGTTCTTTTGGGTTTAACAACAGGAGTCTCCTGGAAAGAAGAGCTGTCATCAATAGAAACCCAGCCAGGAGCAATGAATGGCAAGAAGAAGTAAAAATCTTACCTTTATCAACCTCCGTTTGGTCTTCTGGGGTGGGGCTTTCTCTGTCTTCTGTGCCTCTTCTTCAGACTCATCATCTTCTTCATCCTCCTCATCATGATCGGACAATTCCACTAAAGGAGCAGCATCTGAAAGAGGAGGCAATGGTCAGCGAGCAGATATTAAGAGCAGAAGTACTAGAAGGTTTTATATCAATTTCTCACCTCTTTCAGCGGAATTTATTACCCTAACTATCCCACGCTTATAGAAATCTTCTATTTCCCATTGGGGGGCATCGGTCTTAACGACTGTGACTCTTCTATTTTCTGGATAAAGTTCGTACATGCCTTCATACGCTAGTGTGTTGGCAATAACGAATGAAGTATTGGGCATTGGGGGAATAGGTTTCCCAAACGGTTTCTTTAAATCTTCTAAGGTGGGCATAGGTTGCCCTGGAGGAGTAGATTGGAATAATTTCCACCATCTGCAAAGACTAAATCTCCGCCTATTCTCAATTTGGTCATTCTATTTCTCCTAGCTTCTTCCATTGCCTCAGGGTTACGAGGGTTCCATTTGCATTTAAAGAAGGTCTCAAACCTACGAATGGATTGATAAATTTCGGCACGAGAAGGCGTACCTTTCTTCTTTGATGAGGACTTGGCCTTGACCTTCGCTGTCGCCTTGGTCTTCTTAACCAACACTTCCAGTTTGACATCTTTGGTCATTGGTAATGCTTCTAGAACGGCCGATGGAGAAATTCTTCCCAACAGTAACTCCAGAGATTCTGAAGTTTGGGTAAAAATGGCATTCTTCCACCATAAATCAAAGGCCGGAGTTGTCAGAGGAAATTCAGGAAATGGGGCAAGTTTGAACTTGGTGGAAATCAAAGCGGCATTCTTCTCCATGAGCTTTGTCGTATCATCTAGAGTGAGCAACATCCTCTCACTCAAAGCAGAATTTATGGTTTGATAAGGAGGAACAGGTACAAGCTGGGCTAATCCAAACTGTCTGGCGCATTGGGTTGGATTATAATACTCCACCCCACATTTGTTATTTGGACCAGTAGAGCCCATGCCATAAGGAAGATCCCTCGCCACCAAGAAGCTGGCCCACACTGCCCTCTGAACCGGATCTTCTGGAGATATTGTTTCTGTAGAAGTCTGAAGCCAATCCGGACAAGTGGAGTTCCTCTCAAACGGCATCCAGAAGTCTGGGCGTGGATTTTCTGCAAGACAGAAGAAGTACTTGAAGCACTCATCAAAGGAATGCTCCCTAGGAGCAAGTGACTTCAGGTACAATCCACAGAAGGTCTTATCCCCTGATTTTCTTTTCTGTTTCTGTTCCAACGGCTCTTCAGGGGCTAAATCAGAGAAGTAGGACCATGCCCAAAATTGCAGCAACCACAGGGGACCGGTACAGCCAGATATCTGATGATCCACTAAGTCTTTCATACACCTGTAGAAGTGTGCAAGGAAAATTGGGGCCAGAGCAATCTCCTGACCAACAGCGAGAGCTTTGGCCAAGTCGGTATAGTACTTGGTAATCTTCAGATTACTACTGCAGAAGACGAACTTGTTCAACCAATAAATCAGGAAGGCTATGTGCTCCATCTCGGAGACTTCAACCTTATCATCGGTTACTGCATTCTGCTCCAGGAAATAAGTAAAAGTAATATCCCTTTTCTTAGGATATTCAAAACTTATCTTAGGAGGTTCTAAGGCATCATTAGCCTCTAGGCCATGAGGACGAAGGCCTGTGATGAATGCCACATCTTGGAGTGTTGGCGTCATAGGCCCACAAGGGAAGTGAAAGGCATTCGTGCTAGAAGACCAGAAGAAAGCGAGAGCACTGATAAGGGCAGTGTCAGGAGAAGGCATATCGTGACTCATAAGTATAGCATTATAAATTCCAGCCTTTTTCCAGACAGGGCTTTTCGCCTTTTCAACCCTAACCAACCATTCGTTGTATTCCCGAAGTAGAAGTGACCCACACTTTAAAAGGTCTCGTTTTTGAATAATTTTCCCAATTTGGGGCCCAATCTGTTGTAGATCGGGCCAGGGGAAGAAGAACGTCATGTGGGTAATATTTATCTAAAAAGTCTGGAAGTTCATCTGTGAAGCAAGGACCTAGCCCATACTTGCTTAATCCAGAAGAATGCTCAATTTGATCGGGTACCTGAAAGAGAATCTCCTCGATAATGTTGGGTTTGTGCTCAATGATTAGCTTCTTCATCACGGTGCCTATGTTACTTTCATCTTCAACAGACGCCTGTGCTCGAAGAGTAGCCATGGTAAAACTTCTGCTACAGTGGCGAGCTTTTGGCTATGGCGGTGAAAAGGTAAAGGTAGAGAGAGAAAGATTGTTTTTACTAGGGATCGTATGTTTCGTCTCTCTCTCTCAAATACCTTTTTATGGATACGTATGGAGAGGTATCCCGAATTGTCCAGATTCTTAATTTCCAAACCAACCAAGTTCTGCCACGTGTTGGGGTTAAACGGTAACAAGAGTCCTTTTCGGTTCATCTTCTTCTAGCCGTTATCCCCTATCATCAAAGGACTCTTGTTATGTTTATCGTCTAAAAGAATTCCCTCTTTAATAAACTCCATTTTATTTTTAAAATGAAGTTTCTGGGGGGCAGTGTTTGTACCATAATTTTAAAAATTTAACACGTGGCAAATAAGTTGGCTAGAAATTTATTTGTTGCAATTCGGATTTTTGTTAAATAGCTGAATTATCTATAATTTAGGAGATAATTTGTTACCTAAATTATAGGGAAGTAGTTTTTCCTAAAACAAGGGGATAAGGGCCGAAATTAACATGTGTTAATTACATTAAAAACATGGGTAGTTATTTTCGGCCAAAGTTATGGACACATGTCATCTCCTCATGCATTTCCGAGAAGATACAGGAGTGGGTGCAAGACATGGGCATAATGGCTAGAATTCAGGAGCGGTTACATTCTGGAAGTTACAAGTGGATTCGAAGCCTATAAATATAAACCTTGGTGCAATTTTGCAAAGGTCCACGCACCAACAACGCTCACAGCAGCAAAGTAAATTTAGTTTTTATCTCCTAACTCTCAGTTAGTCGATCGATCCCTTTTTCTATGTCTATCTTCTACCTTTACCCCTTTTCTTCTTTTTCTTCTTCTTCCTCCATGTAAACCTTAGTTTTCTTCAGTTGTTGAAGTCCTTGTTCAAGGCCCACGAACCGTTGTACTTTAGTTCCTCCTTTAATCAAAGTTTCACAATTGCTTGAAAGAAGTCGTTTAACTTCAGGCGCTCATCTTTACTTCTCATTGGAGATTCGCATCTCCTGGCACGCCCACATATCTTCTACACCACCAGGTGTTGATCACCCCCGTTTCTCCTGTCCCTTGGAGGAATTGGTGGCAACACTTTGACATCATTAAGACTCATCTTAGAGAAAGCTTATGTGATGACTTCTGGGGTAGAGATGGACTTAAGCTCTGCAATTGCACTCCTCGATAACCATTCAGAAGGTGAGGGTTGCAAATTGATAGTAGTAATCCTCTTCTCCACATCTTTTAATTGGGTAAAACCCCCACAGCTATTTCGGGTGTCTCTATACGCAACAAACCTATTGTTGCCATTAGAGTTCTGGTTTGCCACTCTAATTGGATGTCTTCCACTACCCTCCACACTTGAATTAGCAAACCTGTTGTTTGAGAATTTTTTACCATAGCTGGCCGGTTTCACTATAAGATTCCTCCCTCCAATCCATAACCCTGCAGTCTGCGCGATCGCGTTAATTGTAGATCTGCTGTTGTTGAATCTGATGCATGTGTTTCTTTATCTATGTTTTTCAGGTTTGAGCATTAGACGGGAGTAAGGTAAAAATTGTGTTTGATTGAGCAGTGAACGGGAGTATTGTAAAATGTCGTGTTTGTGGAGTTATATATCAAGTTGTGATGGTTGTGGGGCTTCTAGTGGTGGAGGTGGTGGGAGTCTTTGGTGGAAGCAGTATTGTTTAGTTTTGTCATTTAATTTGTTGTATGTATCTGTGTTTCTATTGTGTAGGCCGAAATTATGTCGTGATAGCTTAGCTTCGTTAAGGTCTCCGCCTATCGTTGACGGCAGTCTGGTGTTTTCACAGATAATTATAAATTTTTCTCTACATTACCACACAAAAAAAAAGTTAAGTCAAGCATTGCTATAATCCAGATTCCAATTATGTGTCTACCATGAAAAGTTACGAAGCATGTGAACCCCAACCAGGGGCGGACGCAAGATTTGTCATTAGGGGGGTCAACAATCTATAATATTTAGTCTCTTCGTTTCATTTTATGGTTCCCTATGAAGTTACATGCAAATTTTCAGCACATTTGGGGCAAGTAATTTATTTGTGGGGCAAGTAACACAACGTAAAGACAACAAGATATACTCCTGTGGGGCAAAATTACAAAAATAGCCAAAAAAATTATGCATATCCCAGGGAGAATTTTCAGCTGACCCCCCTTGCCCCTACTTGGGGCCGCCCCTGACCCCAACTCAGCAACAATTATTGAACGCAATTGCCTTTGTTGCTTACAGCCAAAGCTGACTTATGGGTGTTGCCTAAGAAGTTGGGCTTTAGACCCACTAAATATGCAAAAATATATATACACAAACACACAGTAGGCCCAGATAATTTTTGTGTAAGTCATGTCTCAAGTTAAAATTAATTTTTGTGATATATTGTGAGAGAATAATCTGTTTTGATTTTGGAAAAAAAACTTTCGTTTTTTTGTTAGCAGAACACCACCTGAAATCTAAACAATAAATCGCAGCCCCTTTTGACATTGGAAAATGCTAAATAATGTCCATTGACTTATGTTAAGGTTTAAAATATAAAACAGTGTAACTACATTAAAAAATGTAAAAAGTGAATTGAATGCTTGTTTTTTTTTTTTTTTTAAATTTTTTTATGTGAACCCATTGGACACAAAATAGCAAGGTCCTTTTGACATTTATCTTAAGTCTTTTTTGGTAAATATTTATCTTCAATCGTCAATGTGGACCAAACTCAACTTTCGTGTCAAGGTTTCTTTTGTTGTCATTATTCAAAATTTTCTCACGTTTGTAAGTTTCGTGTCAAACTTTGGTGGATTATTAATTCTTCTCAAAAAGAGAAATAAAAAAAGCAAAAAATTATTTTCCAAACTCAAATTTGTTTGAATAAAGCCAAAAAAAACTTGATTTTTGTCTTTATTTAAAAAACGTAAAAGTTTAGATCTTTAAGCTTTATAGGCCAAGCTCCTTTTTCGGTTGGCAATTTCATGACACAATGTCGAGTTGTACTTTTTATTTTCAATATTTGAGATGCGTCTGTTTAGGATTATGGAAGGAATCTTATTGTATTTTGTGTTAGTGTTGGTCCAAGCATAGTGCTCGAGCACAATCTTCTCACGTGTCCAGCAAATTGGTTGTTGGCAAAGTCCAAGCATATTGCTCAAGCTCATTTCTACTCACATGTCCAGCATATTGGTTGTTGCGAAGTGCTCGAACAGCCTCCATATGGCTGCTCAAGCAGGCGACATATTGTCTTATAATAAAAGGGCAGCAACTAGGGTTAGACAATACAACTTCAGCAACCTTATTTTTGACGTTAAAAAACAAGGAGAGATAGGGCTGTAGCTTTGGATTTTTAATTAGCTTTTTAGATTATTGTCATAATGTGTATTAAATACGGTGGAAGTATTTATTTCACTTAATACTTAATTTTATTTCTGTAACATCAACATCTTACCCTCCACTTGTTTCACAAAACTACTTTTTGTTTTTTTTTATAGGTAATTTTTCAACACGGCTAGCTCTATGAATTTTGCTTTCTTTAGGATTTTAAAAAGGGAAAGGCTACAATACACCCATTATTTGGGTGTGTGTATCATATGCACCCCTTCTTTTAGTTACGAATTATAGCCGAATTTTGACTGAGTATAAAATTCCTCAAAACATACAAACTACAATAGTTGTTAGAGATGGCCGGAGTAAATACACATAAAAAGTATGATTGTCCTTTCGCAAAAATGGCTAAAAAGAAACAATGAACCACTGCAAAAAAAAAAAAAGAAGGGGGAATACTAGCGGAGAGATGCCTCAAAAGGGATGTCCAAAAACATAATTCACACCTTTCAAAAAAAAATCTATATTTCGTAATTTATAATATTTTTTTATGATATTAAAATTTTTGGTTAATAAAACTAAATGAGATCTATCAAACAAGATTCACAGTGCATGTACATATATTGCATGATTGGTTAATATTGGTAGGAGATCAAAATCTTACCGTAAGACAACTATAGGTCAGGGCACAAGTAATGTGTGTGCAAGTCAAACTTTGATATTTAAAAATAAAAAAATATCAAAAAATGGCTTGTATCGTTTCATCAAGATTTGACTTGCACATACATTGCGTGTGCCCAGCCTCTATTCCGTCCAATGGTCAAGGAGCAAGAGGAGTATATGGGCCAAGAACAAGTCCTCACACTTGGCCACACCTTCTGAATGGTGCACGCCTCATTATCAAAATTGGTGGGATGCTTCTATGTACTTATTCTCTCACTCTTCACTTCCCCCAGTAATCTGTACATGTTTCCCCCTATGTCCTTCCGTCTACTTTCCTACTTAACGTATGCCTAATGTGTTCATAATAAGCACACAAACAAATAAATAACACATACGTACTCTAGTACACCTTTTACACTTTTCAATACATTTTCAAATATTCCTATACACTTTTCACATATTTCAATACACTTTTCACATATTCCTTTGAATATATCGATCTTTCAGCTTCTTCTCCAGCCGTTTCTTGGGTTCACCGCATGGGTCACTCGGCGTCATCGGATCAGCCTCTCATACCCAGTCGGTCCAGCCCTAGATCCGATCAGTTGTGCTAGGGTTCAACCTTTTTTGGGTCATTTGGCGTCTTCTTCTATCGTTTCTTGGGTTCACCAACAAGGGTAACTTGGCGTCATTGGATCAGCCTCCCATACCCAGTTGGTCCAACCCCTGATCCGGACAATTGTGCTTGGGTTCAGCAACCACACCCATTGGCTCAGTCCTGCTCCATTATTTGGGTTCATTTCTTTTCCAATCTACACATATCCTCTGGCCCGTACCTCTGTCGCGTCAGGTTTTAGATCTATGTTTCGGATCTACCACATTCAAAAACTACGCATCCGGCCCGTACCTCTATCGTCGTTCCTTTCTGTGATGCTTAGCCATCCCTGTTGTTTAAAAAAAAAAAAAATCATAATTGTTTTTGTAAACCAATATTCCCTTTCCTTGGCCGAGTCTGCGATTGCATGTGTTTCTTTATCTATGTTTTTCAAGTTTGAGCATTAGACGGGAGTAAGGTAAAAATTGTGTTATATTGAGCAGTGAACAGGAGTATTGTAAAATGTCGTGTTTGTGGAGTTAATATCAAGTTGTGATGGTTGGGGGGCTTCTAGTGGTGGAGGTGGTGGGAGTCTTTGGTGGAAGCAGTATTGTTGAGTTTTGTCATTTAATATATTGCATGTATCTGTGTTTCTATTGTGTAGGCCGAAATTATGTCGTGATAGCTTAGCTTCATTAAGGTCTCCGCCTATCGCTGACGGCAATCTGGCGTTTTCACAGATAATAAATTTTTCTCTACATTACCAAAAAAAAAAAAGAAGTCAAGTTAAGTCAAGCTTTGCTATAATCCAGATTCCAATTATGTGTCTACCATGAAAAGTTACCAAGCAAGTGAACCCCAACTCAACAACAATTATTGATCGCAATTGCCTTTGTTGCTTACAGCCAAAGCCGGCTTATGGGTGTTGTCTAAGAAGATTGGGCTTTAGACCCACTAAATATGCAAAAATATATATACACAAACACACACTAGGCCCAGATAATTTTTGTGTAAGTCATGTTTCAAGTTAAAAATAATTTTTGTGATATATTGTGAGAGAATAATCTATTTTGACCCACTAAATAGCTTGCATCGTTTCATCAAAATTTGACTTGCACATACATTATGTGTGCCCAGCCTCTAGTCCGTCGAATGGTCAAGGAGCAAGAGGAGTATATGGGCCAAGAACAAGTCCTCACACTTGGCCACACCTTCTGAATTGTGCACGCCTCATTATCGAAATTGGTGGGATGCTTCTATGTCCTTATTCTCTCACTCTTCACTTCCCCCAGTAATCTGTACATGTTTCCCCCTATGTCCTTCCGTCTACTTTCCTACTTAACGTATACCTAATGTGCTCATAATAAGCACACAAACAAATAAATAACACATACGTACTCTAGTACACCTTTTACGTACACTTTTCAATACACTTTCACATATCCCTATACACTTTTCACACATTTCAATACACGTTTTCAACCTTAATGCACACATTAAGCATTTTCCTAACACTATAGATAGATGGTACTGAATCAGGTCCCATTGGATACAGTTCAGGCATAGCAACACGTGGAATTGACCAGGCAATATGAAAACTATTTGCTACTCCCTCCGTCCCTTTTTAAATGTGTTGCTTCGTAAATCCAACTTATTAAAAAAACTTCATCATTACACCTTTCACATCAACTTTTTTACTTTCCACATCAACTTTTACCTCTACTTTCCAAAATTATCCTTCACCCTTACCCATTAACTTTTTACCCACTAACTTTTCAAAAGGGCAAAATGATAATTCTACAAACTTTTACCCATTAACTTTTCAAAACACACACTTATTAAGGGACAACCCAAAATGGAAATGTCAACACTTAAAAAGGGACGGAGGGAGTACTATTTAGGGACTGACTAGGCAAGACCATCAATATATTGATGGCTTTTGCCTAGTGGTGGGATATTGAAAACATTTAAAGGTAGGTCAAAGTGGGAAACTTTTTTATTCCAAGTGCAAAATGGGAAAAAGAGCATAAATTTAGCTAGGGGCAAAGTGAAACCCTATGCATAAAATTCAAATAAATGTAGAGACTAGTGGAGCATGTTGGATGGGCCCATTCCTGTATGGAGCCCAATACAAGGACCTCCACTCAACAAGAGGCATGGTAACGTATAAGGTTGTCTGGCAAAAGAAAAATGGGTGAGACCACAGAAGAGGGCAGAGGAGGCTAGTTAAAAATACCAAGGTCTGAAAACTGAGATATATCACTTCCATTGATGGAATTGCATTGGTGCCCACAATGGTAACTAGCTATGAATAGGGCTACTCAACAAACCAAATAGCTTGAGTTCGCGCTAGGCTCGACTTTTGACTTATTCAAATCGTTCAGAAAAACATGCAAGTCAATCTCAGTCACTTTTGATTGGTTGTTTATATATTCAAGCCGAACCTAAGTATGTAGGCGTTTGGCTTGACATGCTCATGAATAGGGCATCATTCTGTAGATATACTAGGTTCAAGGCATTGTGCTTAATTTACCCAAAAAAAAAAAAAGGCCTTGTGCTTAGCACGAGTTTGATGCTAGTGTGTTTGATTTAAGATTTTGCTTAGAGGAAGGTAAAAAGAACTTGTACCGAAGTTTGGTTAAGGAAACCTAAAATAATGCACCAAGTAATATGCCACCAGATTGTAGGGAACCCTTCACTCGGAATTTCGGTTAACAAATATTACAAATACTAATTATCATCAAATTTCATAAGAAAAAGGATGACCTCTATCACTACTAGGGTACCTAACTACTATTACACATAATTTTGGACAAAGTTCATTACTGGACTGCCCTAAACATTATGGAAGTTCCTTACGCACATATTCACAAGACATTTGCATGTAATACAGATGCAATGATACTCAAAGTTGGATAATCTCAAGTCAAAGTCTGAATTTGGACAATTAATGTGAACATTGATTAAGAGAAGAAGAAGACATAACATTGATTAATTTGTTTCCTCTGGGGCATATTTGGTAATTCAATCCAATCCTTCACCCCAAAGCTTTACTCATTAAGTGCCGCATTGACTTAACATTGACACTGGCCATGGGTGGCCTGTGTCACTCCCCCTTCAATGTAGTTTATCCATTGGTGAAAAGATTTGATAAGGTTCCGCTTCTAGTCCGAATTCCGGACTTTCGGACCTCCACGTTCCCGATATTTTTTTGACGATCCAAACCATCCAATGTTTTTAGAAGGTGTTTTCAAGGGTCCCTGCAGAAATCAACAAAAAAAAAATACTGGGAAGGGCTTTATCCGAACAGTTTTTCACAAAACTGTATATGTATAGTTTTTGTGAAAAATTACTTGGATCAAGGTCTTCCCGGTATATTTTTTTGATAATTTCTCGAGGGAACCCTTAAAAACACTTTTTAAACACATTGGACGGTTCGGATTTTGTAAAAATAATTTTTAAAACATTCAAAACACCAATCCTCCAGTCAGGGATCCCTGACTGGAAAATTTGCCGATTTTATAAAATATTAGATTTTTTAATCAAAAAATCTAAGATTTTATCATCTCTCTTCACCAATGACTAAAATCAAGGGTTTGATTTTATCAAATCTTGATAAAATCCATTCGAAAAGAATATATACATAAATTTACATGAGTTCAAAATGAGTTGGACCAGAAAGAAAAAAAGAAAAAAAGAAAAAAGAAAGACATCTACTATCATTTTTCTTTTCCTCAACAACTAATGGACAGAGCCCGCAAGTAGGCCGTGGTTCCTTCGACGATCTTCTCCTCTTCGGTCTTTTTGTCAACTAATGGCTTAATCTGCATAGCCCATGGTAAGAGGTAATTCCCTTAATCAAACAGGCATTCAAACAAAAACCGTGATTCGTACTAGAAATCCAGCTCTTGTTCAGAAAACCTTAATTTCTCAACAAACTCGAATGCTCCCAAAATCTTGAAGCTTTAAAGCTAACATATCGTATCAAACGCATCACAGTGGTTGCTAAATGCTTATTGAGGATTCAAATAGCAAGATTGAATATCAATTGAGAAGAAACCAAAGCAACGATTTTTCCGCGTGAAACCACCAGGCGATTCGAGCAGTTTGGTTCTTCATTGGACTCCCTCGAATACTCCCCAAGACGAGATTTTGTGACTTTTTCAACGTTTTCGAAAAAAGGGGGGAAAAACAAGTCGGGTCGAGTAGCAGTTTGGTTCTTCATTGGAGTCCCTTGAATACTCCCAGGACACGATTTTGAAAAAAATTTCAACGAAAATAGGTTGGGTTGGGTCGGGTATGACTTGACCCCATGTTCGACTCGCCCACATTCTATCCGTCTACTATTAACCCATATTCAAGCTATACCCAAACCCGTCAATTTACCACCTCTACGGCTCTACAACCATGGTCACAGTCATGTTCAAATAAAGATTTCAAAATTTGCCAGCTTAAATGTCCACATCTTCAATTTTGAAGCCAAGCACACACAAAGAAAAAAAATATTGAGAACACAATCATCTTGACGCAACCCTCAATACAAATATTCTTCAGACAAGTAAAATGCTCTCTTTATTACATAACTGCACAATGTTAAACTGACTACACAAAGTATATTATTCCTACTTGATGAGACGAGGTATATTATTCCTACTTGCTGAGACGAGGTATCTCTGTTTTTCCATTTTTAAAAGCAACTATAATTAAGTTTCTATAAGAAATAAAAAAAATTAAACATTTTCCATTGAATTAAACCAAACAACACGATACTTAATTACACATCCAGAAAAGAAGAGACAACAAACCTCCAGCTTCTTTCATACTATACTACCACCACACACGCTCAATGCCAAAACATAAAAATTAGCTAGGGGACGCTCTAAAATTACACAAACTTAACACACTAATTATTTTCAACTCAATTTTGAGTCCGTAAAAGTTTAAAACAAAAATCTTTTTCTGGCTTCGCATTTCAGTCATATGAACATCACTACATGTAACAATGTGAGCATGACAGTGCATGTGAGTTGGCTGAGACGAGTTAATATAATTAAGTGGTAATTTTTGTAAGAATTCAAACAAATTAAACATTTTCCATTCAATTAATCTCTCTACTATCCTATAGATTTTTTGGTACTGAATTGAGTCTCTATGGTTTATGGTAATGAAATAGGTGCATGGTCCCGGTGCAGATATTGATATACTTTGCGTTGGACCAAGCAATGCCACTCGAGATGTATGATGAGAATTTAGAACTTTGTCCTACTTTGACATAAGTTTGTATTTGTATTTAGCTTTCTGTTTTCCTTATTGTAGATTGATGAGTCTACTTTTTCTGTGTAACTCAATGCAGGAAGCTTTTTTTGGTGAAATATACAGAATGCTGGTTGATATGCCTGATATGCAGGAAGATTTTTTTGGTGAATTATACAAAATGGAGTGCCGATTAGATGGTCATGCTTCCAAGTGAGTTTGATAATGAATTCTTAAGGTATTTAGTCTCTTAAATTCCTCTCTTTGATTCCATGATTTATGTTTCAGCATCTATTGTGGATTACTTTATTTAGCCTCTGCCGTGATTGATCAGTTGATTGAAAAGCCTGAATACGTGGTCATGGATTATCTTTGTTTGATGGATTTTAGCTCCAGGTGATGGCATTGTAACACTGCAAGCTGGTTTGATCGGATGAAAGTATCGCTAAAGTGTTTGGATATAATTTTGTTTGGTAGCTTTGTAGTTCTCCTTTCAAGGCTAGAGCAAATTATGCTTTGATGTTACTGAATGCCTAGTGGTTTTACATTAGAATTTATTGTTTTTACATTAGAATTTATTGTTTTAACGGGAAGAATTATACACATGTATCATACAGTGGAAAAGTAATATATAGACTACTTTTGTGAGTTATTAAATGTTGTTAATTCGATTTGTTTATGATTGTTGTTTTAATTTAATTTGTTGTGAGACTGATAAGATTTTAATGAAAGAATGTGATTCTTGAATTTTATTTTATTTTTTATTTTTTATTTTTTTTTGGGTTTGAAATAGCAATACATCACGGTTTTAAAGTGTGATGATAAAGACATTTAATCACATTTTTAAAAAAAAAAACGAGATCTAAAATAACAAAAGATCACGCTAAATAAGTTTCCATCTCAGTTTTAACCTCAAATGATCACACTTATTAGCCGTGATATTTCTTTACATATAATCACACTTTTTAATGAAAAGCGAGATAAAAAGCCCAAAATATAACGCGGGGATGCGGTTTTCATCTCGCTTTTACCCCAAACGATCACACTTTTTTGCCATGATTGATCTTCTCTTTCCGTCACACTTTATAAGCGTGATAGAAAATGTCTGACTTACAATCACACCCGGAGCCATCACGCTTTCGTGGGCGTGATGGAAAGTGAAACATCACGCTTAAAAAGTGTGATGTTTATGGTTTTTTGTAGTAGTGGCCTTTGAAAATACTCCCTATGATTATTCATATTATGTAGCGGGGAGGAGACCTATTGTAGCCAACTAGCCATGAAGTGAAAAGCAATAAGGAAGAGTATGGCCTCTAATTCCACAATGATGGTAAGGTGGGCACAAAATAATTATGACCGTAAGGAAGAGCTACATATGCATCATGTGAAGTGTATGACTCATGCATCTTCTTACAGTGCGGTCTAATATGGCCAGTCATACTATAGTAATGACAAGTAGGAACAAATTTTACGACAGAAGTAAAAACTTTAGACTTAGGATTATTAATAACCTTAGTTTTTACCTTGCATTTGGGATGTCCATTAACCATTGTTGTCATTTGCTTCTTTGGCGTAGGAGAATGAATCCTAAACTGTATTCCATTAACATTAGTCTTCTTCTCTTGACGATTAGTCTCTTTTCTCCCCATCGGCGGAGTTGAAGACATTGCATGATAGCCAAGCCATGAACGATCGCTTGAACGCCGTTGAATGGAGAGAATATGATCCAACAATTGAGTCCCTATCTTTGTATCATCGCCTAATTTTTCCTTAGACTTGGCACTAGTCAAGGCTTTATTTTTCTTAAGAAAATGAGCTCAATTTCCCTATTTATCTCTTTTCTTTCTTGAGTGTGTTCATTCAAATATTTTCTAAATTTTTGATCTTATCAGATAGTTTATCATTCACCCTCATCATTTTTTTTTCGTTATATACCTGGACACCCCCTATAAGTATACGTTTTTCACCAAACACTCCTTGCAAGAAAAAAACCTATGACGACACCCTCCCTATCTTCCAAACTTTACCCCAAGACCCCTTTCGTCTAAACTCGTCTAGAACCATCAGTTTTTTCTATGATCCAAACCGTTCAATTTGTTTAAAACATGCTTTTAAGTTGTCTGAACCTTTCTTATTTTTCAAAAGGCTTTTATCTCCTCAAAATCGGCATCCCTATCATTATCTGAACCTTTATTATTTTTTTGAGTACTTTTAAAAGCAATTGTAGTCTCCGAATGTCTCACTTTGGGCTTAACAGGTTCAGATTGCAATAGGTTAGCGTCGTAAATTTGGAGGATCCCAACTATTTCTTGAACAGATTTTTCTTTTAGTTCTCTCTTACCCTCTAGCATAGTCACTTGTAACTCGATCACAGCCTCGTAAGTTTGGAGGATCCCAACTATTTCTTGTAATGCACAGTCCTAACACGCCTATTACACAAACCACTTAGGCGCTCGCGGTTTCATTTGACATTTTTTTGTGGAAACAAAAACAAAAACAAAAAACATGTTTGTGTCAACTTATTTTCAAAATGAAAAATGAAAATATATATGTTCCACTATTTTTGGTGGCTTCCAAATTCATACAAACTAGAGAAAAAGTCGTTCACCGGGGGTCAATTAATGGGAAAGCATCCGGTGGTGTTCGTGCCTGGTAATGGTATCGTTACTGAAGGGTTGAAGTTGTGGGAAGGGCACGAGTGTGCTGAAGGATTGTTTAGGAACTTGTTGTGGGGAGGTACATTTGGAGAAGTTAATTTATAGAAGCTACTACTTGAATATCTTCTTGGCTTTGATAATTTGGCTTGTAATAATCTAACTTGGTTCATCATCGTGAAACAAAGGTTAATTGTCGTGTGGTGGTACTTGTGATTAAGCTATGATATCTTGTATCTGAAAAAAAAAAAAAAAAATCGATTGGCCCCATTCCAAAAGCAATTAATTAGACAAACCCATCCCATGGGGTTGAGAGAGAGAGAGAGAGAGAGAGAGAGAGAGAGAGAGAGAGAGAGAGAGAGCAAATCCATTAAGAAGAAGTTAAAGAAGGACAGAGGTTGGGGTTTGGTGGAGAGAGAGAGTGAGAGCAGATCCAGAAAAAGAAGAGGAGGGAGAGTGTCCATATAAACTGGACTAATCTTTCCAGCCATTCCTACAGTCCTTTCCATGTGTTTATTCAAGTAAGGTGACCTCGAAAGACAAATCGATATCGAAGGAAATCCACCCTACAATCTGGGTGTAAACTCTGTCGAGATATGTCGATTAACCACTGCGAAAAACCAAGGGGTTGTATGTTGATTTCCACACAGTCGGTGGAGAAAAAGAAAGAAAGAAGTGGGAGTCTCAATGCTCCTAGATCTCCCACACGTTGGTTGACGCTGTGTACTCTTAGTCGAAAGTTTACCAATCAAAATGGATTAGTAAAGATCATTACTTTAGGAAACGTATGGTGAACTTTTGCACTCATCATGTTTCTGTTGCAAAAAGTTGGGCTAATTTAGTTGGCTAAGAATGTCGCATCTTATTAGGAGGTCAGAAGTTTAAATATCTCATCTTTATCACCCTCTAACCAAACACAGTACTCTGAATCTCAATATTCGTATAATTTCATCTATTATCACGTGGACCCTCCCCTCTATCCATCATTTTTTTTTATCGGCCATAGAATTTATTAATACTCGACGAAGGGTACATCGAGGAGCAAAACAAAAAAATTAAATGAAGAGTTGGATGAGAAAGTACAGAAATAAAAAAACTGATGTAATTCACCCCCAAAAACAGAAATGTAAAGGACAACGTACTCCTTTCCCTATTTGATCGGCAGCAATACCTTTCCTTACTGTTAAACCCAGGAATTGATCTAACAATAAAAAGGCAAAAATTATTAACTGTGTTCACTTCACATTTCTAAAAAAATTTCCAAAAAGATTATTTCCCCATCTCTCATCTTTCCAATCATTAATCACATTTCTCTCTCTACTCATACCGATGGTAAGAAATCTTCCATTAACACCTAGATAAACCGATGTTCAATGAAACCAAATTGCTTCCCCTGAGGCCGATTGTAATTTTCCAGATCAATTTCACGAATAATTTTCCAGAAGTTTTCCGATGTACTTTGAGCATGCTGAAAATTTTCACTAATCCTCTTTCCTTTCATAGAAAGTCCTTGCTTGCACACCTTTAATTCCTCAAGTTTATGAGCAATATCCTCCAGAAGTGAACGATTAACACCTCAGAAATCCATAGCCATAGCATCCCAATTGGTCTTCTTCACTATGGTTGAAAAAATCCTCCCGAGATTCTCCAAAATTTCCTTGATGATCCTTACCTTATCCAATCCTTCCTAAAAATAGTTCCACAATCAAACGTGCCTAATTTGCCTCAATATTTTTAATCACAGGATGAAAACATAATCTATCAAATTGACTTAGGATTGATACATAAAGAATATTAGCTAAGATGACCTCTAATGTTGCCCATTAGCTAAAAGCAAAGTTGTTAAAAGTTAATTTTTTCTCACATACTTCTTTTTCTAAAAGAAAGTTATAAAATCACCATGCTGCTTTTAGCAAATACGAATCGGTGTTGCTAAGCTTTTAGCATATGGGAAACTCACAAGGATCTGTTAGAGTGCACCACATGAACTTATCCTTTAAATTTTATGGTGTGATGGTAAACAGGGATGGAGCCAGAAGGGGGTCAGTAGGGGCGGTCGCCCGGGCTATGGAAAAAAAAAATTAGCATTATATCTTGTAAAATGTATTTTGTATGTCATATCTTATTGAACTTGTAAAATGTATTTTGTAACATGAGTAATGTTTGTGTGCATAATACATTATGTACATCTTTTTATTAATCAAAATGGAAAAAAGATGAAAATTAGAAATCAAAAAACTCTTTCCATCCTACTTTTATCTTCTCTTCTCTAAAGTCCAAAAAACCAAAACGATAAATCCAGGGGCACAGACCCCCATATACAGACGGTGTATTGACCGGCACCGGGGACCCTCTTGTGGGTCCCACACGGTCGATTAGAGCCGTTCATTCATCCCAAAATCAAATTCCGAGTCAACTCAATCGGACGTTCCTATGTGATCGATCCAAAATCACCCCATTTCGTTCAAAATTCTTTTCAATTTTTTTTTGAACGAAATGGGGCGATTTGGATCGAGCACTTAGGGACGTCCGATTGATTTGATTTTCGCGTAGACCAACTGGGAATTTGATTTTGGTTTGCATGAACATTTCGGATCGACTGTGTGGGACCCAAAAGGGGATCTCTGGCACCAGTCGGTGCACCCTCATCTGTACGTGTAGAACTGTTGAAACCAAAATGGGTTCACCTAGCCAAACAGTTAGGAGTAAAAAGAAAAAATAGAAAAGCAAAAGGGGGCAATGAGGTATCCAAAGGCCAAACATCCCGCATGTAACAATGTAAGCATGATAGTGCATGTGAGTTGGCTAGCATAATTAATAAATGGCAAATTTTGTACGAATTCAAACAAATTAAACATTTTCCATTCATACCAAACAACAAACCAATATTCACACACACCGTTAGAAACAAGCACTCATGATAAAAATTTATCACAAGGGATACTAAGAAATTACACAAAATACTTGCAAACACACTCATATTGATGAGAAGTCCCCTTACTACCAAAACATAAAACAAACCAGTACTCACATGACGCTTATAACCGTACAAACAAATCCAAAATGCCTCAGCCTTATGTCATATATATACGATCGAGTACACAATATAATATGCTGATGCAATACTAGTACTCAAGGCTGCCAGCAGCAGGATTTCTCGTGAGTAATATGATTAGCTCCTCCTCGTCTTCCTCTTGTTCGACACCTTGTAACCAGGTTTCCAAACTTGTTCCGTAGCCATACTAAGAAGTGGCGGTTTCCAAACTTGTTCCGTAGCCATACCAAGAAGTGGCAGGTGTGAAGCATCACCACAAGTCCCATTACACCAAACGAACTAATTAACAGTCCTTTAACTATATGGACAGGAACATGATCAAATAAGAACGCGAGTGCCATGAAATAAGCTATAGCCAGACATGAAATAGTGGTATAAATGGTGAATATCAGCAACCAGAGTAGAAACTTGTTGTGGAGTGGAAATCCACTCAAAGCCAATATAATAGTGCTCAACGATGCTACTAACACCACAGTGTTAATAGCTACGTATTGAGCTACTTGAGAATACGGCCCAAAAGCGTCCATAATGGCAAATCCCGCTACGTGTGGTGGGTCGCTGTCAATATATGGTGGAGGAGCTTGATTGGGCTTACTGGAATCGTGCCAAACACCACCAACCGGAGTCAAAATAGCTTGATAAGCCATGGTTGCCGTTAGGGTGGCTGCCGTTATTAGATGGCCGCGTACCTGAATTTGGAAGATGAAATAAATTACATGATTGGATTAAGTGGTTTGAACTTTACTAATCCTGCCATTGAAGCGTGTCGGGTCAGAGAGTTAAATTACATGATTATACAAGAAGTTTCTTATAAGAGCTCCCTCACAAAAAAAGTGCGGGAAAACAGTTGTGGACCTTTGGATCCTACACCCTTCACGTGATCCAACGACATATATATATAGGTGGGAAATGAAAATCATGATTTTCCTCTGCCCTTTCGGTTTTTCTATTAGTTGTGATGCGAACAGTTACATGTCTTCTATAATTAAGATAGCTAATTTCGGGACATAAAAAAGCTCATTGTCCAAGAAGGTGTGTTAGTGATACCAGTGAGAATATAAACAAGTGTACTTACCTCCATCTGTTTGAGACCCACAGCAAGATGCAATATCGTATTGCCATCATCGTCTTCAGAGTTGAGGAGAAACTTCATATTGTTGCAGCTTTGTAGATACTGGGACAGTGTCTCTAAAGCCTCTAGACGATAATATTTGACACACAAGTGCAGAACAGTCTCTCCTTTGCCTAGTTTCTCATGAATTGACTCTGGTTTAGCCCGAAGCAAATCTCTTATAACCTCGACTCGCCCCTTCATGGCCGCCAAGTGGAGAGGGATTCTACTTGTTAGTTGGAATAGTTAAAGAAATCTCCAAAAACTTGTAATTAAACCTTTTTGTTTTGTTTAATGTTCAGTTACAAGATCTGCTCATCTCGAATGGCTACAATACATACGTATTAAAAGTGTATACTATATGCATCTATTGTATGGTTTATAGTGAGCCACCTCATAACAATCCTAATATTTTTTAGTGTCTTGTAACTTTTATATTAAAGATTTGTAACTTTTCAGAAACAAGATTCATAATATTTTCTCTATGATTGACACCATTTTAGTGCGTCTCATAACTTTTATACAAAAAAATCATAATTTTTTTATTCACAAGAGCTAATGGATTTATAATATTTTTAGGGGTGTATATCATATACATCAAAATAGGGGTATGCATTCAAATGACACTACAATCTGAGTCAAAAAAAAAAAAAAAAGACACTCACTGTGTTCGTTTCCTGTTTTTCAGCCAAAAATGTTTGAAATGCACTTTTCCCAAACAAAAGTGTCCAGAGATGAAGTTGACACGCCACCCCATTTTTAGTCAACTTTTTCCACTTTTCCAGTCAACAGTGGGCTTGGTCAGAGTTTGAGGAGAGAGGGAGACATGTGCGGCGTGGGAAAAATTGGTGTGTCAGCAACAAAAGGAAACAAACGGCTAGGATCGGGTCAAACGGTAATAAGGTTCTGTATCTGCCGTTGGATTGGTGGAGTCTGACGTGGCGTTAATTATTAAAAGCCTCCAGATTCCCAACAAGTCCAATCTGGCAAAGGGGTTCGGTGTTTGTCGAGAGGCGTGTAAGGAAAGGAAGAAAAGTGTGGGCCCTAAGATCTTTCCATCCGATCACTCTCTCTAAGTTATTTATTCTAGAAACACAAATCCATGTTTTGCAAAGGGAAACGAACACAGTCACTACCTTCTTGATCACGAGCAATGCAGATGTTGGTATCCACCCTTAACAGCTCTCGTACAATCTCAACATGGCCCTCGGTGGAAGCCAAGTGGAGGGGCGAACACCCTCGAGTGTCAAACTCAGTGACGAGTTCTGGTTTCCGAGTTAGAAGGGCTTTGGTGAAGTCCAAATGACCGCACAATACTGCTACATGCAAGGGAGTCTCACTGAAGAAGCATGTGAGCAAGTTGAGTCGGTTTAGAATGAGTTCATCTTTTTCAATCAATGAGTCTAATGCTGGCACACTCCCACTCACACAAGCTTCATAGAGCTTTCTCTCCAGATCTTCACTCTCGCTCATGTCGAAATATTTAAGCTTTTCTCAATAAGAAAAGAGAATTTTAACTCACATAAAAAATGATGCAGCTGAGTATTAGGGAAAGACTGCGTCAAATTAGGGAAAGACTGCGTCAAAAGACTCACAATAGAAACTTCATAGACTACCTTTTTATAGGCGAAGCCAACCCCGAAGAGAACATTGATGTAGAAGTCGAGCATTGCTATAATGGAGATTCCAATTATCTGTACCATCATACAGTAGTTACAAGTTAAACCACCTTACTCGTTTTGGTTCTCAAAATTCACCCTGTACGGTGCCTAATATTCTTTTTTTTTTTTTCCAGAAAATTGGTCTAAAGGCCAAGTTTGAGGCTTTAAAAGGTGTTTAGTCTAGCTTAACTTATTTTAATGCCTCCAATACATTGATAGAAAAATTTTGAGGGCTCAAGGACAAAACTAGACAAAAATATCCTTAATGAAGCCTATCACGCGCACCGTGTCTGTCACTCACAAAAAGAAAGCAACCTTGAAAGCGACGGGTGACCTCACTCTCTCTCTCATTGAAAGCAACCTTTGAAACTCCAACTATTACCCTAAAAGCCTCCCTCAAAACTCAAACCAAACGAGTGAAACTCCAACTATTCTCGGCAACAATTATTGAACGCAATTACCTTTGTTGCCTAGAGCAGTGTTTTAGAGCATCAATATCAGCCTTGCTAAATTCACTTTTAAGCAAAAATGGAGAGGCAACCCCCCAAAAACCTCAAAAAAACAGCTTCCCAGCCTTCCCTATCTTTCCTCACCAATTTGTTAAAGTTACAGAACATGAACAAAATTGGTCAGGCTACTGTTCACTCACCTCTTTTTTTTTTTTTTTCTTTCGGTCTGTTCTCCTGCGCTTCATCAGACTTGGGGGTTGTTTCATAGAGAGAGAACAACTCCCCACCGCCGGATTGGAGAAAAACGTATTTTCGCCCGGGAAAGAACTTCTACTTCAACAACAGCCATAAATAACCTGCCACTTTCTCTGTTACACACACGTACGAAAATGGCCCTTCATGGTTAAATGGTAGTACTCCCTAATGGATCCGACTACCGGCACACCAAAGAGTCACACCACAAACCACACAAATTCCATGTGACAAGTGAGTCCCGCATTTTTTTAATTAAAAAAAAAACTAAATTTCATATCCCAGATCACACCCCCCACCCCATTCGAGTAATACTCAGAGAGAGAGAGAGAGAGAGAGAGAGAGAGAGAGAGAGAGAGAGAGAGGCTACTGGCTGGCACCACCACCGGGTACCACGCACCGCCATTAGAGATCCAAAGTTGCTATGGGTACCCCAAAGTTGCACCCCAATGCACACCTTGATGAGTTGGAGCTGACTGGGATTAAAATTGTGGGGCTCACCCCAAAAATTTTACCCATTTGAAATTTGGAAATTACCCGTCCGGGAAATCTCAAAACAAAAGTAAACCCCAGATTTTGAAACAGTGATCTCCTCCCACTCTCCACCATTATGCTCCTGCAACTCCACGCCAAACTCAGAGAAAATCGATTTCGACCCCCCACCCCACACCAGATCGAAATCTCTGTAACTTCTGTTGGAACATTTTCAAAACATTTAATGAATATTAAATAAAATTATTGGTGAACGGCTTTAAAGTAAATGGTGTGTTTGGCTTGGTTTGGCTAACGAAGTTAAGCTAACTTTTGGTTTTTTTGTGCTTTTTGGTGCTTAAAAAACTTGTACTCATGTGTAAAGTACAAGCTTTTTAAGCACAAAAAAGCAAAAAGTTAAGTTTACTACTTAAGCCAAAACACCCCAAATTTATTCGGGATACATGAATAGACGCAACCATTGAATTAAATGGTTTAAACCAAAAGGAGTGTCTATTTGGGATAAATTAATAGACATGACTATTGAATTTAAACGGTCTGACCGTTGCGTTTAGATGTATAGGTATAACTACAATGGTTCGTCGTGGGACCCACCCACGGGAATCTGATGCAAGCCGGAAGCAAATTTCAAATGATAGAAAACAATTTGTATCACGTAAAAGGCGCTATCATATGCCCTTGCCAACTGTAAAAATATTACAAAAAGATTATCATGTGTACTTTCCATCAACATATTCTATTATAAGATACAGGGGCGGCCCCATATAGGGGCAAGGGGGCAGCTGACCCCCCTAAACCGGAAATCCTTCCTGAGATATGCATATTTTTTTTGTTATTTTTATAATTTTACCCCATAGGAGTATATCTAGTTGTCTTTACATTGTGATCTTTGCCCCACAAATAATTCACTTCCCCAAATGTGCTAGAAATATCAACCCAGCTATGCGTACGTACACACACATGTACGTACGCGTACGAACACATCCTGACCGTCCATTTCAGGAATTGACGGTCCGAATTTAAAAAAAAAAAAACTCTTACATGTAAGAGTTTTTTTAAAATCCGGACCGTCGAAAACATGCACGGACGGTCAAGATGCATCGTCCGTGCATATTACTTACGCGTCTCGTGCGTACACATCGAATTTTTGTAGAAATATTTACAACATTTCTCAAATAATTCACCGAATCTCCACTGATTTTTTCCTCTTTTTGATTAACCATTTTAACACACTCCTAATGATAAATCTTGTACGAAATTTGCATGTACGAAAATACTTTAATATTTTATCTGAAAATTTGCATGTAAATTCATAGGGAATTATCAAAATGAAACGAATGAACTAAATATTGTAGAGTCTTGACCCCCCTAATAACAAATCCTATGTCCGCCCCTGGTAAGATATGATAGTTTTCAATTATACCTGCATATAATCTTGTACATCTCTATCCATTTTAAGAAGCAAAATAGTATTACAAAAAATATGATATTACCAAAGATAATATTATGTTATCCAAAACTTTTGGTAGGGTGGGAGATGGATAATTCAAACTAATGTTGGGCAGACATAGTTATCGTCAATTCAAAGTTCCTACAAAAAATCAGCTACAGCATGAAGAAAAATTTGAAACTTGGTAAGGTAGTCGCCGGGGCTCATCGGCCCCTGGGTTTGTCTTTCTGTCCACGTCTGATCTCTTGAACACGCTTACCAAGAATACAAATTTCTCTTGTGCATTCCATCAAACACCTTACGGGTGTTTTTCATTGTCCCTCTTTTAGTATAATACCAGTATAGATACCAAGCAACTTAAATCTCGGACGAGAGAGAGGTGCAGAATCAATGTGAGAGAGATTGATTGGTGCTAATGTATCAAGTTCCTAGGGAACATAAACGAAGAATTTATCAACAAGAAGAAAGGTGTGTGAATGGTTAATTTCCAAAAGCAAATTCGGGGTTCCACTATGGAGGGTATGCATTGAAAGGAAGAGAATTGGATCCAGAAAACAAGAATTATCTCCATACAAGTACCCTTTTTCTTGCTAGAAAGAATTTCTTGCATATGTGCTCTATGATGATAAAGAAATAAAGAATGTTCTTGAATAGAAAGACACAGGAGTTTTTTTTTTTTTTTGAACCACAAACATATAAGAGATATATATGTTAATCAGAAATATTACAAATGCGATTCCGCACAAGATTGTGAGCAACATTCACATCTTGACGGGTGGCTTTGGATACACTAACAAAATCAAAAAAGAAAAAAAAAATACAATATCTATAATATCAAGCACAATATTTCTAACAGATGAATTAGCATCCTCAATCTTGCAAAGAGCATTAATAACTTCTAAATTATCCGTCAAAATTTGCACCACCTTAATTTAAACGTGAAGATGTAGACTACTCGGCTCCTCCAACCTTAAACGTGAAGATGCAGACAACTCAGCTCATGAACATGACAACACATTCAGCTTTATTGACCTACATGCATCTAGCCGCTTGATATTTTCACCACTCCATTAACTTACGTGATACCTAAAAAGAATGATTATTTAATTACCTCAAAATGAAAAGAAGAATTCCAAGTAAAAGGGGAATTCGGTCATTGAGCTGAGGAACGCTCACACCCATACAAAAGAGTTCGAACAGCAAATCTTCTGGCACATACATAGCTACATCCGAAACTGCAGCGTCGCTTTACACACCTTTGGATAGTAGAAATGAAAACCATTTTCCTCTCCCTATTCATTTTTTTTATTAGTTGAGATGCCAACAATACTTTTCTTATGAAATTAGTTGCCTGCTATATTTAAGATAGCTAATTTGGAACTTACGACAAAAAAAAAGCCTCAGATATAGACATCCATTTGTTTAAGAGTTGCAGCAAGATGCAAGATGGTATTACGGTATTACCATCATCGTTTCCAGAGTTGAGGAGAAACTCCATGTCGTTGCATGCAGCTTTGCAGAGATACTGCAACAATGTCTTTAAAGCCTCTAGACGACTATATTTGACACACAAGTATAGAATAGTCTCCCCATGGACGGAGCCAGCAATTTCACTATGCATGGGCGATTTTTTTTTCCCAAAATATTTTGCAAGGGACGAGCATATATAATTCATAGGAAAATTTCTTTTTTTTTTTCTATAAAATACTTGAGGTTTTTTTTTCCCCTGCAGCTGCGACTGCCCCTACTGGCCCCCCTCGGGCTCCATCCCTGAGTCTCCCCTCTCTCAAGGTTCTCATGAATTAACTCTAGTTTGGCCCGAAGCAATTCTCTTATCACCTCGACTCGCCCCTTCATGGCGGACAAATGGAGAGGGATTCTACCTGTTAGCTGGAATAGTTTCAAGAAAACTCCAAAAAACTTGTAATTAAACTTTTTTATTTATTTAATGTTCAGTTACAAAATCTGTACAAATGACACTACCATCTGAGTTAAAAAAATGACATTACCATCTTGATCACAAGCGACGCAGACATTGGTATTCACACTTAACAACTCTTGTACAATCTCAACAAGGCCCTTGGTGGAAGCCAAGTGGGGGGTGAACACCGTTGGATATCAAATTTAGTGACAAATTTTGGTTTTTGAATTAGAAGGACTTTCGTGAAGTCCAAATAACCGCACAATACTGTTACATGCAAGGGAGTCTCACTGAAGAAGCATGTGAGCGAGTTAACTCAGTTTAGAATGAGTTCATCTTCTACGATCAACAAGTCTAATGCTAGCACACTCCCACTCACACAAGCTTCATAGAGCCTTCTACCCAAATCTTCTCTCTCGCTCATGTCAAAATATTTAAGCTTTTTTCAATAAGAAAAGATAAATACAACAGAGCTTTGGGAAAGACTGTATCAAAATTGAAATTTCAGAGAAGACCTTATAGGCAAAGCCAACCCCAAAGAAATGGTGATAAAAGTCAGATTCCAATTCTGTGTCTACCATTAAAAGTTAGAATTATCAGCATCTTTTTATTTTATTTTATTTTTTGCTTTTGTCTGAATATAGGCAGATATCAGTCCAAAAGTATAACGTTACTAAAGCAATCATTCGACTCTTCACATTTTGTTTGTGGTCGCCTTTGTAATCGTTCTATTTTATTAATGAATATCTTATGTTTCTTGGTTTAAAAAAATAAAAAAAAAAGGCAATCATTGAAGGGAAAATTTCAAACTATGCCCAAACTTTAACCTCGATGTCTAATAGACTCCCAAGCTTCTAAAAAAAATTAAATTCAGTCCTAAATTTTCCTTCCGTCATTAAATAGACCTCTACCATCTCAATCTATCAATTTCTTTAACGTTTTTTTGCTAATTTGAACATTTTGACTCCGTTAAATGCTTACGCGGTAGATACATCACCACCATTTAACGCGACAGATACATCAACACCATACAATATGCAGGATCAAAATCTAAAGTTAAATCGACATAAATATAATATATGCATCTACAGTATACCACATAAAGTGAAATTACACGTAGTGTAGGTCTCGTTGCTGGTGAAATTATGTGTATCTCGGCTTTATTTCTTCTGTTGGGATGGTATTGTTTTGTTTTATTTATGTTGTCTTACTTACTCGACTAATCTCTAGGCTTCGATTAATCGGCCTAAATGCAAGGCGGTGCCTGGTCGTCTCACTAATGCCTCGCGACTTTTTAAACATTGAAGTCCGGTCGTCTGACTAGTGCCTCGATCTAGACTTTTAGAACATTAATTGAATAAAAATACATAAATAGGGTATTTCAATTCAAACTAATTGCAACTACAATTCATAATTTATATAATGTAAAATATTTTAACTGTTCATTGAAGAGACTTAAACGTACTTACTTCCAAAATACTTGGTCTTCGGAGGTCATCCTTTGGAATAGTCCAGTAGCAAGAGGTCTATATGGGCCAAGAACATGTCCTCTCACTGGAACACATCTTTTGAATGGTGCACGCCTTGTTATCGAAATTGGTGGGATGATTCTCACTCTTTTCACTATTTGTCTGTGTTCCCCACTTCAAATTTCCTTCCGTCTACGTTTCTACTTTCCCCCAAAAGAGTATTGATTGTCTAGGGAAAAAAGAAAGAAAAAAAGATGGTACTAACTACTAAGCTAGTCAGGTCTCATTGAATACAGTTCGGTTGTGTGTTTGGTTTATTGGAATTGAATGGAGGTGTGAATGGAATGGAGATTGAAATAGAATGTAATGAGATAGGAATAACTATTCCATTCCCGCATTTGGTTATGCTTAGAAATGAGTTCCAAAATTGCTATGTCAATAGTAAATTTGGAGTGGCAGTAGTGAAATATGGGTGAATTAGTAAATTTTTGGAGTGGCAATAGTAAATTTCGGAGTGGCAATAGTGAATTTCCAAGCACTACCTAAAAAATGTTTGCCAAAGTGTACACGGAAGCACATGTGGAATCCTATTTTATGTGTTAAGAACTTAGTTAGCTAACTAAGGAAGAATATTTTAATGGGCTACCTATATATTTTCATTATCTTTTAGTCTTTCCACTCTCTCTCTCTCTCTCTCTCTCTCTCTCCTTAAACTCTCTCTCTCTCCTCCGTCCCTTCTCTCTCTCTCTCTCTCTCTCTCTCTCTCTCTCTCTCTCTCTCTCTCTCTCTCTCTCTCTCAAGTCTTTCCCCAAATTTAGGTAGTGACTTGGGGCACTTTAGGGAGTGAGAGGTGTCACCTAGAATTTTAGGAAGTCAATTTTTATGCACTAGAGAGCATTTTTTGTGTGTTTTTTTTAGTTAGCTAGGTAGGGCACTTTGGGGTACTCTTTTAGGTAGTGCACTAGAGATGCCATGGAATGACTCTTCTTTTATCTGAGGAGAATTTCATTTGGAATGACGATTCCTTAACTTTTTGATAAACCAAACATATGAATGGAATGGCCATTCCATCCCATTGTCCATTCCATCCAACCAAACACACCCTTCGGGCATAGCAACAAGTGGAGCTCACTAGGCACAATGAAAAACATTTGCTATCTAGGGGAAACTTTTTTATTCCAAGTGCAAAATGGGAAAAAGGGAGCATAAATTAAGGGGCAAAGTGTGTTGGAAGGGTTTACTCTTGTGCGGGTCCCAATATAAGGCCCTCGGCCCTCCATTCAGAGAGATATTTTTGCTAATTAAGTCATTTTGTCTTATTTTCTTGTCTTTATTTAAATTTTTTTCGCATTTGTTAATTTCCCATTGAACGTTTGTAGATTATTGATTTTTTTTTTTTTACGAGAGGAACCCGCAAAGTAAAAAATTGTGATCCACACTCAATTTTTTTTAATAAAGCGAATAATTTATGCTCCTTTTCCCCTTAATTTAATAAAGCCAATAATTTTGACTTATTTTGTCTTTATTCAAACAAATTTAAGTGTGAATCATAATTTTTTACTTTTCCGAATTCTCTTATAGAAAAAACAAATAATTCACGAAAGTTTGACGAGAAACTAACAAATGCAAGAAAAATTTGAACAAAGACAAAAAAAATAAGCCAAATGACTTATTTAGCCAAAACATATTGTCTAGCAAAAGAAAAATGGGTGAGATCACAGAAGAGGGGCAGAGGAGGATTCCAAGTGAAAAATAACAAGGTCCCAAAACTGAGATATATCACACCATTGATGGAATTGCATTGGTGCCCACAATGGTAACTAGATATAAATAACGCTACTAAACGAACCAAATAGCTCGAGCTTGAGCTTGGCTCGACTTTTGACTTGTTCAAAATCGTTCAGAAAAACATATAAGTCAATCTCAGTCACTTTTGATTGCTTGTTTATAAATTCAAGCCGAACCTAAGCAATATGGGCGTCTGACTTGACATGCTCGTGAATAAGGGGTCAAAACTCCACAAGTTTAAGGTTAGACTTGAAAGCTAGAAATTCCCTTGCATATTCTATAAGCCGAGCCAAAACTTTTCACAAACACATAACTTCAAATATGAGCCGAGTTTGAACAATTACTCTCTAAAAATTCTCAAGCCCGAGCCAAGCTTGAACATGTGTATTAAGGAGTAGATCGAGCCAAGCTTGAGTAATATTGTGTTCGACTTGTTTGCTTCGATTAGCACCCCTAGATATGAAAGAGAAGCATGAATGTTCACAGTGTTGAGAAATATTGTCCCACATTGCCTAGGAGTGGAATGAGTGATCACTTAATATATGCTGGGACCTCTCCACTCATTGCCAATTGATTTTGAATTGGATATAAAGTTTCCACACACATAGTGATATGCGGGGTAGGAACTCTGTAAGTTAAATAACGAAGAGAAGAATAAAATTAAATCTTACCAAAGCAAGTATGTTTTTCACTCATTAAGATGAAGATATCCGAACACATCCCTGAAGCTTGAACCTGCAAATTAATTAGATCCTCTCTTTTGAAATCCACTAGTTACAATGGAAATATGTAGTTGAACAGTCACAAAGAATCCAAGGATCAAGGTAAACTCTAAAAATGCACACCAAATGATTGAAAGGCTCCAATTGACCTGCAGCTGAGAAGATGCAAAAAAAAAAATGTTGTTATTCCAAGAATCTAAATATTTAAGAAGAGAACATAATTATGAAGGAGAGGCCAACATATGCATACATAGTCATATACCAGAAGTAATCCTTGTTTCCAATTTGCTTAAATGGGAATCCAATAAAATCAACTGGATTGATTTTAGCCAATAAGAAAACCATTTGCTAAAATCACCCATATAATCGGTTCAGACTTCAAATAGGACTGAGAGATTGGTAGGATTGTTTTTCCAATTGACAAACTCAATCTACGGGAAGAGCAATGCATCTTAAAGGGGATAAATTGCATTCATGTGAAGGTCACCATCTCACCTGCATCTTTCACATGTGATTCTCTATTTGTTCAAAAAAGTTAGTTCCTTGATAATAAAACAGGGCCAAGTCTAAGACGACCAGAGCATTACTAGCAATTGCATACCTTTAAAACATGGAATCTGCCCAATACATACAGTGGAAGAAATAAGAAAGCATACGTACTAAACGGTGCACAAGCTCCAAGAGAGAGGTATTCCACACCAAGGTTCTGAATACCGTATCGGCTAGAGTACCGGTTTTCCCATTGGTACGGTACGGTACCGGTACCGGTCAATACCGGGTACCGTATCGGATTTGACGCAACTATATATTTATAAATATATATATTGAGAGAGAGGGTTCAAGAGACACAAAATTTGTCACAGAATATGACATTTTCAATCTCATTTTCTTAAAAACCAAGGTTCCCCCTTAGACCCACTTAATTTTAGTACATATTTGTTATATTTGATGTTTGGTAGTGATAGAAGTTGAACCCATGCATCACAAACCCTTTTTAAAAAACATGCCTTGTTTTTTTTATAATCTCCCCGTTCAGAAATCATAGTTTTTGGGTCACATCGGTACCAAATTAGAAAAAGTGTGTAACTACAATGTTGTAGATCTTGAAATTCTCTTAAATTTTGATATATAACTTGCCTTGATCGGAGTTCGGGGTAAAAAGTTATGGCCGGAATACGGTGGCAGTTTTGTTCTGTCCGGTACTTGCCCGGTATTTTTCGGTACCGGCCGGTATTCCCGGTATTGGCCGGTACGGCCGGTACCCGGCCGGTACCGCCCGGTATTGAACACGGTACGGTATTGAGGGTCTTTGGTACCGTTTTTATACAAAACCGGTACGTACCGGCCGGTACGGTACGGTATTGATAACCTTGTTCCACACATCAGCTATTCTCCTAACCAAGGTAACATCCAAGCACATGACTCCAAAGCATAGAATGCAAGCCACATATCTTATTGCTTCAGCAAGAAGAGTAAGAATCACACTGCTACTATATAGTAGCCTTAAAGACTATGGAAATGTTTTTCTTGGGTAATTACTCTCGAATTTTTCAAATTTGAGCAGAATAAAAATCTCTTCATGGCTTAAACTTCTGACCAATACCACCGGTGGTATGCACGTATAATACTCAATCAGGAATAAAAATTACGTAGGGATTGTTATAATTTTATGGACTGCAGATTCGCTGGAATATATGAATTCTCAAACATGAAGGCCCCAATTTATTATCTGCCAAGTTAACCCCAGTCCAACTCAAAGAACAAGAAATAAAGAAACTTGGATCTTCGAGACTTCAGCTGCCAAACAGCACTAAAGATATAGTACATATCAAAGAACGCTTTTTAAGAGAGCAAAGATCACTGCCCACTGTACGCCATCAGTACTTTCACAAGTAGGCTAGAGATAAATACAAAAAAACAGACACGGCAGCGGGCTAGGGGCTGTTGGGAGAGTTGGAAAATCGGAAAGCAGGCTCACCAGATAGTTCAGCGCTTTCTCTGGACCAAACCAGACAAGTAATAGCACAGTAGTTGCCACCTGCTAACAATAATAATTCATTGCAACTTGGGGAAATTAATCATCCCCTTCAAATTTGCTGACGCTCTAGAATTTGCTTGACTAGGGGCAAACCATAGTTTTCCTGCCAGCTGCGACATCCCATCTCAGGGAAGAGATCACAATTGCCAACGCTAAGAAACATCCAAAGTAACCCTGCACAAAATCAAAGAGTATTTTATTTTCAGCTGGGTTACCGAAAAATTAGTAGGAGTCTGGAACACAGGACTGTCAGTTGCAAGCTATGAAGCACCGACACTTGTAGGACGCGCAGTATTGCCGTATGGAACAGGGGGACACGGTGGGGCCACGCCTAAATACGTATGAGACACGTCACGTGGGGTGTCCCCCAATTTTTTTGAATTTTTTGACGGGGACACGGCAGGGGGAAAATTGTAATTTTTTAAAAAAATTTGGGGTCAATCTATATTTTTTTAATTTTTCAAGGGTCAAATTGTAATTTTCTTAAATTTTTTTAAAAAAATTGGGGTCAAACTGTAGTTATCATTCTTTAGATTTTTTTATTTTTTTTAAAAATTATATATTTACGCCAGTTATCCAATCTGGGATCCCGGATTGAAGGTTTTTTTTGATGTTTTGAAGGTTTTAAAACATGGTTTTGCATAATCCAAACAGTCCAATGTGTTTAAAAAATGTTTTCAAGGGTCCCCGCCGGAAATCGTCCAAAAAAATATCTGGAAGGGCTTGATCCGTGCAATTTTTCACAAAAACTGCACGTAAACAGTTTTATGAAAAACTGCTTAGATCAAGCCCTTCCCGGTATTGTTTTTAGATGATTTCTTGCGGGGGCCTTGAAAACACGTTTTAAACACATTGGACGGTTTGGAGCTCCCTCACAAAAAAAGTGCGGGAAAACAGTTGTGAGCCGTTGGATCGCGTGAACTGTTTTTCTGCACTTTTTTTGTGAGGGAGCCCACATAGGAAACTTATATATATATATATATATACACAAATTATCCAATCAAGGATCCCGGATGGGAGGTTTTTTGGTGTTTTGATGCTTTTAAAAATTGTTTTTGGGAAATCCGAGCCGTCCAATGTGTTCAAAAGGTGTTTTCCAAGGTCCACGCGGGAAATCTTCAAAAAAAAATACCGGGAAGGGCTTGATCCAAGCATTTTTTCGCAAAAACTGTACATTTATAGTTTTGCGGAAAACTGCTCGGATCAAGCCCTTCCCGGTATTTTTTTTTGAAGATTTCCCGCGTGGACCTTGGAAAACACCTTTTGAACACATTGGACGGTTCGGATCGTCAAAAAAATATCGGGAAGGTGGAGTCCCGGATCCGGGACTCCCGGATTAGATCGGGACTATATATATATATATATATATAGGATCCGTATCTTATAAGGGCGCCCTCACAATTTTTTGTGCGGGAAAACGTCGATGGCCATTGGATCGCGGACAAGCGATCAACGGCTGAGATTTTAAAATCGAACCGGCGGGTCAAATCATAACGCGGGCCAGGATCCGGGTATAATCCCCCCATTCGGATCCCTCCTCTCCCATTTGAAACATTTCGACAGAGAGAGAGAGAGAAGAGAGGCGATTTTAAAATCCAAAACGAGGCCCCATCGATCGAGCCAAATGCGAGCAATCCGTCCCCGTTTTTGACGAAATCAGAAGGTATTCACCTCTTCTCTCTCTTCCCTCGTTTGATTGTCCTTCTCTCTTCGTTTTCGCCATTTTTTAAGTCGATTTTTGAATTTTTTAGGGTTTACACCATCAGAAATCGCGGTGGTACGAACTTAGGGTTTCATCTATCGAACCAGGTTCCTCCCTCTCTCTCTCTCTCTCTCTCTCTCTCTCTCTCTCTCTCTCTGTGTGTGTGTGTCAGTTCACGTTTCTGTTATGTTGAACTCAGATTTAGGGTTTCCAGAAATTCATTTTTGAACTCTCCATTTGTATTCGACTTTTTTAGGGTTTATGTTCTACTGTATGTACTACTGAAAACTCGAGGTTGGGTGGTGAAATTAATTTTATGTGTGGGCATGGTGCTGGATAAGATCTGTTTCATTAAGTACGGATTTTGCAAAATAGTTTTCCGGATATAGAGAGAACAGTAGAGAAAGAGATTTACCTTCTATACCGTGAAGAACAGATCGATCGATCGATTGGGGAGGCTGGGGGATTTCAAATCGCTCCTCTCTCTCTCTCTCTCTCTCTCTTCTCTGGTATGTTTTACGCGTAAAATGAGAGGAATGAGAGGGGTGGGATCCGAATGGGTGATTAAACCCGGATCCTGACCCGCGAGTTGTTTTACCCGGCCATTTTGACCCGCGTGCATACCATCTCATCTCAGCCGTTGATGGCCTAGTTCGATCCGACGGTCCAGATCTTCTTCCCGCATAAATTTTGTAAGGGAACCCGCCGTGTCTGTGTCCCTTTTTTCAAAATTGTCGTATCCATGTTTGTATCTATGTCTGTGTCCGTATCCATATCCGTATCCGTGTTCGTGCTATATAGGTCACAAGATATTATATATGTACTCCACAAAGTCGTCAGCTTTTTCTAGACAGATCTGATTAGGTGTTCATAATCTGAAAATTTGATTCGGAACTATGAGTCCCGGACTATATAGGGTCAGGATCCAGTCAGGACTCCCTAACTTTAAAAAAATTCGGACCTCCCCTTTCTTGGCCATTTCCCAGCCAAATGGTCGGGATCCAAACCGTTGGATGTGTTTAAAATGTGTTTTCAAGGGCCTACGCGAAGATTCGGCAAAAAAATGACCAAAAAGGGCTTCATCCGAGCAGTTTTTCATACAAACTGTAGGATATATATTTCATGAAAAATTGCTCGGATGAAGCCCTTCCCAGTCATTTTTTTTGGCGAATCTTCGCGTAGGCCCTTGAAAACACATTTTAAACACATCCAACGGTTCGGATACCGACCATTTGGACGGAAGAGGGGAGGTCCGTATTTTAACAAAGTCAGGGAGTCCTGACTGGATCCTCTCTATAAATATATATATAGAGGAACTCTCTAGTCTGGGACCCTTGGGTCCGGAACTCATAGTTCCGGATCAAATTTTCATGATCCGAGCCGTCCAATGTGTTCAAAAGGTGTTTTCCAAGGTCCACGCGGGAAATCTTCAAAAAAAATACCGGGAAGGGCTTGATCCACGCAATTTTGTAAATATGCATTTTTTGCGAAGAATTGCGTGGATCAAGCCCTTCCCGGTATTTTTTTTTGAAGATTTCCCGCGTGGACCTTGGAAAACACCTTTTGAACACATTGGACGGCTCGGATCATGCAAAAACATCTTCTAAAGGCTTCAAAACGCTTCAATCTGGGATTTCTGGGATCCTTGACAGGATCCTCCGCGTATATATATATAAGAAGTTTCTTATGAGGGCTCCCTCACAAAAAAAGTGCGGGAAAACAGTTGTGAGCCGTTGGATCGCGTGAACTGTTTTCCCGCACCTTTTATATATATTGTCGTGTCCTCCGCCATGTCCGTGTCCCTTTTTTCAAAATTTCCGTATTCGTGTTCGTATCCGTGTCTGTGTCAGTATCCGTATCCGTGTCCGTGCTATATAGGTTGCAAGATATTATATATGTACTCCACAAAGTCGTCAGCCTTTTCTACACAAATTTGATCTGGTGTTCATAATTTGGAGTAAAAGGATTCGAACCTTCGCATGCTGGTACCAAAACCCGATGCCTTAGCACTTGGCTATACTCCATATGGCTTGTGAAAGGGTTGGTTGGCCTCTATGTAGAATGGACACTGACACGGACACAGACACGTGAATTCTAAAAAATGGACACGAACACGCAGGGTGACACGACAGAAATAAATAAATAAATAATTATATATATAAAGATATTATATATGTACGAAGTAATAGTTTATATACATAAATATATACACTTTTTCTTTTGATATGTAAGATATTTACATTGTTAGAATTCAAGAACACATGCATATGTGCGTAATAATAAGGGGGACATAGCGACCTCTGGAATTATCCGTGCTAAATAGTTTGGCCCACCTAACAGATGATGAGATAACATGATGACACTGGAAGAAGGCAATAAACTTCCTATTTTAGTCCGAAGTTGACTAATTGTGAAACTAGGTATTCCCCTCTTGCGAAAACATGTTCGGGCAACCCTAAGGTTGAGACAAACCAGCCCACCCAGTCATGTTGATTAATTGCAAGTTGCAAGAATGGATCCATTAAAGTCTCTATTTGAGAAACCTGCATTGATCGGAAGAACTGCTGCAGTTGCGTGTAGAATAGATAGGTTATTGAAAAGCGTGTCAAACAAATATGCTATGCAATTCCTAATATTACCACGCATCCATCTTTGCATCTTCATCATACAACAGAACCCAATGCCACAAGCTAGAGCCTCGCCATCCCTTCAGATAAAAATGACTGACATTTCATTGCCAACGTTAGAAAACTTCAAAAAAAAACTAAAAAATTATCAACTTCATACAAAACATAGCAAATATCCGTACAAACTGTTATGAATTATCGAAGGGGTGTGTACTATATGATTGTAGCATCGCCCTTAAACAAGTGGGCAAATGACCAAAATCATACATTACAAATCAAAATCATATCTCAACAAAAAGAGACGTGCTCAAGAAATAAGCTTAACCCAGAAACAACAGCGAACATGGAGCATTCAACCAACCTTAGTGTCTTCTGATAAACAGCTTCGTCAATCGCCAAGTCCTCCTCCACCTCCACCTCCACCTCCACCAAATTATCCGAGTTGTGTTATTTTTCGTTGCTCCCAACCTGAGCTGAAACTTTGGAAATGTAACGCCTCGATTTTCGGAAGCATTAATTAAGACGACTAATTAGGATTAATTTAATAAAAAGAGTTTCCATCAGAGTACACATTGGAAAACGTGAAGTGCAGCCCATTACAAAATACTTAGTACAGTTACAGACCCAACATTAAAAATAAAAGGGTGGGTTCTACACATTAAAAATACTTAGTCCACAACTCCTCTTGAGCCTGGCCTGCCGGAATACCCTCGGCTCCGAAATAACCGTCTCATTTGACACCAACGGTACCTGCTTGATTACAGTCTGGCATAATACGTCCGAGTCACGAAGCAACATCATAGTATTAATTATACCAAGGTCTAACCCTCCCAGGGACGAAACTGTACCACTAAGCTACGTATGGCAACTGCCAGGTCCTGTAGGTATATAGCCGAACTGGTCTATAATACTTCCACCCTTGTAACGCCTCAGAATTCAAATAAAGCAAATCACAGAGTGTCACATCCTAGGGTTTCGAAATCAAGGCAGACTGCCAAACAATCCTCCGAACCCATCACTTAGCGGAACTGCCATTCAACAACAAATCTCGGGGTAACTCCCCATCAATCAATTCCAATTCACTTTTCCATTGACCTCATCGTCTATGTGAGATTCACGTACGATCACCCAACCCGGGAACCTAGTTGTTCATTCTAACATTCAAAATGTTTTTGGGAAGTGCACTTAACAGAAGAAGCAAAGCGATAACGATATTCTAAGGGTCAAAAAATCAAATAACACGATTCACAAGTTCACAAGTCACCACAAACCAAAGTAATTGAAAACAAGGGGCCTTTACGTAATTAAATAAAGTATAGGGTCATAAACGTAATTTATAGAAATAACGGGTCGCCATTGAAATTTTAAATACGTATAAGGGTGACAAAAGTAATTTCACGGTTCTAGAGTCCTTAGCGAAATTTTACTAACTTTGGGGGCGGGCAAAATTGTAATTTTGCCACAGCGAAGGGTAAACACGTAAAATACCTTATTTTAGCTAGTCATGACATAACTTGACTTAAAAAGTAATTCCTTGAATTTTAGTAAGTCCAAAACTATTATAAGGGTGATAAATGTAATAAAGGGCAAAACAGTCATTCTAGCAAAAGTAAATTTTACTAGTTAACAAGTTTTTCTATTACAACAATATACATATATATTCTGATTTTTTTATGAACTAACATTATATTGAGGCATAAAAGAAATTTATACTAGAAATTTTAATTTAATAAAAAAAATCTTACTATTTATTTATAACTTGTAAGTTTACACCAAAAATTATAATCTAATAATATAATTTTTCACCAAATAAAAAGGTAAAGTTTACATACATAATAATCAACTAGATAAATTTATATTCTTCTAAAAACTCAATTTCTTTCATTGCATGGGTTATATTTCTTTTCTTAGAGAAAATAATAATAATAAAAGAAGTCCAAGAAATATAAACATTTCAAATTTATCTACTTCATAGAAATATGCTAAATATTATTTTGATATGAAAGATCAAATTTTTATTCCATTTAATCTAAATTTCTACCCAAAAAAAATCCTATTTTTCTACTTTATTTAGCAATAAAATCAAACTGACTTAAACTTTTCGTTTAATACCGAATTGATATTAAACAGAATTAAAATAATATAAAGTCAGTGGTTTCCAGATCCAAAATTATATCAAAAAGGTCATCTTCAACAAGAATAATATCAAATAAGTATTCGGGCCCAGAAATAATATCGATTTGGTGATTCTGGCAGCGAACTCAAATTTGAGTTACGGTTTCTCTGGTCAGGCTCGTTTCAAGCCCCTAAGAACTACTCTAAACTACTCCAAGACAATTCTAACATATTCAAAAGCTTGGAATAGGTTGGGTACGAGTTTCTACCTTGTTTTGCGAAAGATTTCGATAAAACGAGTTTTGGCAAAAAACCGGCGGAGGGAGCTTCTTGGGCCGGCTTGGCTGGATTTGAGAGTGTGTTTATGATCTTTGGGAGTAGGTTGATGATCGTATAACTCGAATTTGGAAGGGGTGATGAGTTCGGGTGAAGCCCACTAGCTTTCTCTTTCTAAAACTCCATGGTTTTGGAGCTTGGAGCTCTTTCTTTCTCTCTGGAAATTCAGTGGTGAGGGAGGGACGAATTTGATTATTATAAAGAGGAGGTAGAGTGTATGAGTTGAGATGGAGTGGTGGTGGTGTAAACCACATGGAGGAGTAATGGGTTGACAAGAGGGGTGATGGGGGTGGGTATTGGCAGAGACAATGGGAAGAGAGGGTCTGATTTTCTGGGGTGATTGGTGGTGTGTAGCAGTGGTGTTAGTGGCTGGAGGAGTGGAGAGGGGGGAGGAGAGAGGGGGAGGGGGAGGGGTTGAATGTGTATATATACCTACGTGTGTATATATGTACATAATTAATATACATGTGTGTATATGTATATGTATATGTATGAGATAAAAAATATATATATAGTATCCATATATTTGAGGTGTAAAAGAGTTAGGGTCCAAATTGGGGTAATTAAAGAATACTAACATAATTATCCACATTAAAGGAAATAAATAATCCTAATTTTAATAATAAAAATTCGGATTATTACAAGAAATCCTAGAGGGTTTAAAGTTGGGTAGTTGAGGTGGTGAGAGGAAAATTGGATTTGGGGGAAATGGAAAGAGGGTTGAGGGAGATAGGGGTACATGGGGAGGTGGAGAGACGGGTAGAGAGAAAGTGGGGAGAGGAGAGAGAGGGATTGGGAGGGGTAGATTGGGGAATGGAGAAGGGTGTGTGTGTGTGTGTGGAGGAGACGAAGATGACTTCTGTTTTGAAGCAGTCTGAGGTTTTATGCAGAGAGAGAGAGAGAGAGAGAGAGAGAGAGAGAGAGAGAGAGAGAGAGAGAGTTTTACTATTGGACCCGGGTTTAAAGATGGGCTTAATTTAGTGGTATTTGTACAGAAGCCCAGACCAACAGGTTATCCAATGCCCAAGGCATATGAAATATCAAGCACATATATAAGGCTTGTTTGGGTTACTGCCAATTTTTTGATTTTTTTTTTCTATCTTTGTAAATAAGTTTCTACTTTTTTTATTGAAAACTCTTTACACCAAATTTTGGCATTTTTTTTCAAAGGGCCAAAAAGTACTATTTTTGGAAAAAGATTGGCTAATTTCACTTGTAAAATTAATGGGCCACATAAATTTTATTATGATGATCATCGGCCAAATTAATTTTTTGTGTAATATCTAGCCCAATTACCAATGTAATTTGGTTGATACCCGAAACGTGATATAATTTCCCATTGAAATCTTTTTTTTTTTTTTTGATAATCGAAAAAAAGGTGCTCTGATGTGGACTTCACTCACCCTGAGGCCCTGGCCCTGGGGTCACCAGTTGACAGCCAGATTTAACCCAACCCAATTGGAGGGACCTACCACCAGGGCACCAGTGGAGTGCTTCACACCCCCCAGCAGAGTCCAGGAACGGTGTTTTAACTCTTTCAGGAGTCGAATCTGGGACAAAGTTGGGGGGAGGCGGATGCCTCCACCACTGGGCCACCCCCTGGTGGTCATTGAAATCTATTTAATAGCTATTTTCTATTTTCACGTGGAAATAAGAGGGGGAGATGTAACCCACTAAATATAGGAAATGGTTAAGCTTTTCCTTTAAAAAGGGAAGTGGTTATGGAATATGGACACATGGCATGCTATTATTGCATTGCTATTACCCATTACCCATATCCCATGAAGAGAGGAAGTGGGTATATTACGCTGGAGGAATTTTGGCTCCAAAAGTCCAAATTAAATAGAAGATCAACCTCCGGTAACTGCCAATTACTTCAAGAGGAAAAGAACAAAAATGATAGGTGTGCAGCAACAACCCAATTTTAACATGTCTCTAACACACTTACATGGACACATGGCAACACCATATAAAGCTAGGAAGTTGAAAAAACCCACTTGACAGCATCTTGGCACTTCAAGTAGAGAAGAAGTTGGCGCCAAAATGCCAACCCATGGAGCCTGTAAATACCAATCGCAAGATGGAAAAAGAGTTCCACAGCCAATCAACCTCACGGTTAAAATCAAGTCATTCGACTTATCCAGCACAAGGATCCTCAACCCGTTGAAGCCTCTCAACCTCGTTGAAGCCACCAACTCCGTTGAGTTAATTTTATCTTATCGTTCTACAATTCTAGCCTAGCCTAGGTCTTGTTTTACAATTCCTTGTACCCCAACTTCATTAATCTTTATTAATGCAAGTTGGATTACTTTACTTCGTTGTTTCTCATTTTCTAAACCGTTCGAAAATTATTAAAGTCTTTTATGACAAGGCAAACCACGAACCACTTTGCAACTCTACCCATTGAGTTGCACGCAACCGCTACGTACGAAGTCAGAAAAAGGCATGCAAGCCTTTACAATAGTTGGACTATACCGCACAGTCCTGGTACGCCCGTTACACAACCCGCTCAGGCGCTCGCGGTTTCATTTGACGTTTTTACGAGGAAAAAAAACAAAAACAAAAACAAAAAACATGTTTGTGTCGACTTATTTTCAAAATGAAAATGAAATATGTTCCACTAATTTTGGTGGCTTCCAATTTCATACAAACTAGAGAAAAAATCGTTCACCGTGAATTAAGTTTAACAGCGAAGCATCCGATGGTGTTCGTGCCCAGTATCGTTAACGGAGGGTTGGAGCTATGGGAAGGGCACCGGCTGTGGGGAGGTAAATTTGGGGAAGTTTATAAAAAGCTACTAGTTGAATTTCTTGATGTTTTTGATAACTTGGCTTGTACGTAGTACATAGTACTAGTGGCTCGGTTTTTCAAAAGATTTTAGCACCCAGTTGCTAAAATCATGATATTTCAAATCAAAAAATGAAGTAGTTCCGTGTATCGTTTTTCGATTTTTTTTGCACCAAATTAAAGTACACGAGGAGTAATTTAATTTGGAGCGAAAAAAATCGAAAAACGATACACGGAACCACTTCATTTTTTGATTTGAAATATCATGATTTTAGCAACTGGGTGCTAAAATCTTTTGAAAAAAATTGGGCCTTGACGTCTACTTTGGTTCATCATTGTGATTAAGCTATGATATCTCAAAAAAAAAAAAATCAATCGGCCCCAATCCAGAAGCAATTGATCAGATAAACCCATTCCATGGGTTTCAGAGAGAGAGCAGATCCATTAAGAAGAAGTTAAAGAAGGAGAGAGGTTGGGGGTTTGGTGGAGAGAGAGAGAGTGAGTGAAAGCAGATCCAGAAAAAAGAAGAAGAAGAAGAAGAAAAAAAGGGAGAGTCCGTATTATAAACTAGACTAATCGTTTCAGTCCTTCCTACAATCCTTTCCACGTGTTCATTCAAGTAAGGTTAACCCCAAAGACAAATCGATATCGAAGGAAATCGATCCTACAATCTTGGGTGTAGACTCTACCGAGACAAGTTGATTAACTACTGCGAAAAACCAAGGGATAATATTTTTTTTGGTAAACAAGGGATAATATTTTGATCTCCACACAGCCGTGGAGAAAAAGAAAGAAAGAAGTGAGCGAAATTTCCAAATCAAAATGGATAGTAAGATCATTACTTTATGAAACGTATGGTAAACTTTTGCTCTCTTTATGTTTCTGTTGCAAACAATTGGGCTAGTTTAGTTGGCCAAGAATGTCACATCTCATTAGGCGATCAGGGGTTTAAATATCTCATCTTTATCACCCTCTAACTAAACATAGTACCATAAATACCAGCATTCATATAATGTCATTTATTATCACGTAGAACCTCCCCTCTACCCCAATTCTTAATGCTTACCTTATCCAATCCTTCCTAAAAATAGATCGAAAAACAAATGTGCCTAATTTTTCTTGATTTTTTAATCACAGGATGAAAACATAATCTATTATATTGATTCGGATTGATACGCAAAGAATATTAGCTATATAAGAGGACCTCTAATGCATCCCATTAGCTAAAAGCGAAGTTGCTCAAAGCAAATTTTTCTCACATACTTCTTTTTTCTAAAAGAAAGTTGTAAAATCACCATGTTGCTTTTAGCAAATAAGAATCCGGGGTGCTATGCTTTTAGTGTATGGGAAACTCCCAAAAATCTGTTAGAGTGCACCACGTAAACTTATCATTTAAATTGTGATGGTAAGGAACAGTTTTGAAGCTAACTTTTGACATATCTTTTTTTTGGGTAATTAACTTTTGACATATCTGATAAAGATATTGTAACGTTTCGTCCTAACAAATAATTTGGAAACTCGGAGTTTAGCTTGATAGCTTCCATACATTGTCCCATCAAAGGGCGAAAAAATCACTGAAGAACATCGCAAGCAAATTGGCTTAAAGTGGCTTGTATCTGTCACCTAGTAATAATAGGTCACGATTAGAAAAGCATCCAATTATAGAAGATATGACAATTTTCCACAAGTATAGAAAAATTAGGGTTGCTTACGGTTTGGATTGGTCCGGATTATAGTCAGAATGTATTATTAAATAGAGGTAATTAAATATGTATAGTGTTTGGAAGATATGTGTAAAATGAATTTCGTAACATGAGTAATGTTTTGAGAGATGTGTACATAATATATTATGTAGGTTTTTTCGTTAATCAAAAAGGGAAAAAGATTAAAATTAGAAATCAAAAATACTCCTCCCATCCTACTTTTAGCTTTCTCTTCTCTAAAGTCCGAAAAACCAAAACCCATTTTCTTGGAACTCCTTTTGGGTTCACCTAACCAAACAGTTGGGAGTAAAAAAGTAGAAAAGCAAAAGGGAATAATGAGGTATCCAAAGTCCAAACACGCATGTAACAATGTGAGCATGATAGTGCACGTGAGTTGGCTGAGACGAGGTAGCATAATTAATACAGTAAGTGGCAAATATTGTACGAATTCAAACGAATTAAACATTTTCCGTTCATACCAAACAACAAACCAATACTCGCATACACCGTTAGAAACAAGCACTCATGATAAAAATTTATCATAAGGGACAATAAGAAATTACACAAAATACTTGCAAATACACTGATATTGATGAGAAGTCCCCGTACTACCAAAAACATAAACCAAACCACTACTCACATGACGCTTACAACCGTACAAACAAATCCAGAAGGCCTCAGCCTTATGTCATATATATACGATCGAGTACACACTATAATATGCTGATGCAATACTAGTACTCAAGGCTGCCAGCAAAAGGATTTCTCGTGAGTAATATGATTAGCACGACCCAAACGATCGATGAAAGCCGTTCATCATTCTCAAAACGGGATGAGAAGGATAAGAGTTTCACTAGCGTCCCGACGCCGTCAGTACGTGGTCGGTGCACCACGATCGGTGCAAAAGGAATTATCGAATGAAAACACAACGGGAATAAGAGTTTCACTACGGCACGCCAAAGACTTGTTGTTTTACTCATAAGAAAGATAAGAAACTTCAACATTAGACATCATTTCATCACTGTATAACTTCTTGGCATAGTTGGGACGTAGCAAAACAGTACTCATCTGGGACATAAGTTTTGCACACAAAATGTACATACGTTTTTATTTGGGCCCACTCTGGATCCCATACAGATGATCGGAACTGTTCATGTTTTTTAAAATATTTACTTATAACCTGTAAAAAATCAACTCAATAGATATCAGTAAATGCTCCATTCATTTATCCAGTTTTTTTGTTCAAAACAAAAGATGGATTAACGGATGGAGTATTTAGCAACATCCCACTGAGCTAATTTTTCGTGGAGTATAATGAACTATTATTTTGAAGAACATGAACAGCTCTGATCATCCGTGTGAGACTCAGAATAGTTCAAATCAGCATATTTGTACATTTTATGTACACAAATTTATATACCCTAGCATTGTCCGTTTTGCAAGATTTAGGTGGTCCTTTCATAGACGGTGGGATGGTGCTATGAATTAATCAGTCCGCGTAATTTAGGTTGCCTTTTTATTATTTGTCCTCTCCGTCCTAATGACATAAGTGAACTCGTTTCTGGTATAAATACCATTTAATCTGTTTAGTTACGAGAAATGGCTTGTTTTCAATAATTAACAAGTGCAAAATACCAAAAACTATCGAACATACCGTTTAATTACCGAAAAAACTACTCCTGTATTGCAATTGATTTTCGTTCTACAATTCTAAAGTGTAGATAATAATTTGTGCAGGACGAAAATCAATTCTCAAAGTAAACCATGCTTCAGTATTTATGAAATAATGGAAGAAATCTAACACTAGTTAGATACTAGAAAGAGACGACACAAGTGTAAAGTACTCTCTCCGTTCAAAAAATATAGTCCATTTTGAGAGTTCGTGTCACTTTTCAATGTAATATATCTTATAATTTATAATGTTTTAGCTGATTTTAAAACCTTTGTATTTTAGATTTAATTAAGATCTATCAAATAAGATCTATATTGCATATCAAATATATTACCGATTGAAAAATATAATTGACTTTTTTATTCAGTTAGAATGGAACGAGAGCCTAGATTTTTTAGACGGAGGGAGTAATAGTAGCAGACCAGGGACTTTTCACTAATTCCAATTTTTGTACTCCTTCCGTCACCTAAATAGAAACAGAGTATTCCATTTCGGATATCCCTTAATAAGTGTGTGTTTTGAAAAATTAATAAGTAAAACTTTGCACAATTATTTTTTGTTTTTCATTTTGAAAAATTAATGGATAAGAGTTAATGAATAAAAGTGGAAGATAACTTTGGAAAGCAGAGGTAAAAGTTGATGCGAGAATTGTAAAATGGAGGTAAAAATTTATACTGACGATGTTTTTTTAATAAATTAAATTTAATTATCTTTCACTTGAATGTGTTATAGTTTCTTATTAGCCTCTGTTTAAGATGAAAGTCTTTATAAGTGTCGCAAAGTGTTTCCTGAATGCAACCATTAGCTTATGTTCAAAAAAGAATTGAAAAATCATCTGCCTGTTGCGATAACTTTATTACTCCTGCCTGGGATGGTGCAGTCCACAAAATGCACTGCACCGTATAGTGCACAAAATGCACTGCACCGTGTAGTGCACTATCCGACCATCCATTTCAACAATGAATTGAATCTGACCGTTGATTGTTTAGATTAAATTCGAGCCGTTCATTGTCAAAATGGACGGCCGGATAGTGCACACTGCACCGTGTAGTGCATTACGGGCTGTCCGATATCCGGATGAACGATCCAAATTTGATCGGGCTGCACACACCAAGGAACGGATAGGATGCAAAAGGGCAGAGATTAAATCTAGACCATTCATCTGGTCATCTGACAGCCCGTAGTGCACCACATGGTTCACGGCACCCAGCCCGGTTCCATGAATTATATGACAGAATGCAGAGACGTGAACAAATGGAAATTGGTGCTTTTATGTTGATCGGGATTGATTAGTCCCTTTCATTTGCCACAAAACCATATGAAAAAAAACAAGAAAAGCAAGGACAATCCGACGCGAATTTTTTTTGTATGCCGGATGGGTATCACGTGCCGAGCCTACGTGGTGCCCGAATGCTGTATCCGAGTTATTCAAAAGTATATTGGGCGGCCCAGATCGAAATCCTCTCTCTCTCATGTCTCTCTCCAAATCCGGACCGCTCAAAACTGAAATGAATGGACCGGATGCGCCAAAGGGGTACCACGTGATACCCAACCGATACTGAAAAACTTCTCATCCGACGGAGATGGGCGGACGGCAGAAGGATTATTGGAGCACTTTCCTTCTCTTTAAGACATGATCTCCGGGCCCCCAACCCTTTAACCGAGGTACTGTATTAACAAGTCAATGAAGAGTACAAAAAGTTGGGCACATTGATGGATGCGCACCGGCAGATGAAGAACAGTTTTCGTCAAAGCCCAAAGGGTTACTCAGTTGCTTAACTAGGGTTCGATTCGTGAATCCGTATCCTCTCCATTTATTAAAAATTAGGGTTCGCTTCTTGGATCCATGTCCGTTCCATTTCATTAAACAAGGAGTTCGATTCTTGTATCCGTGTACTCTCCATTTCATTAAATAAGGAGTTGGCTGGTCACAGTGGCGGCTCCAGGAATTCTCGTGAGGGTGTTCAAAAATTCAAATTTTTTAGGTCAGGGTGTTCAAAATGATAAAAAATTAAATTTTTTTTATTTTTTACATGTATTTCTGAATTTTTTTTTTCAGGGTGTTCGGGTGACCACCCTGCCCCCTTCTTGGAGCCGCCTCTGGCTGGTCACCTAGTATTTTACAATGGACAAATTGTATTCATAATGTTAATAAAACTACGTCGTTATGATTATATCAGTAAATATATGCTGTTACACTTTAAACAAAATAAATTATATCTCAAAGTTTTCCGCCATCATATTAAAAGAATATGAGAGTTGACAAAAAAAATTCTACCTCAAAGTTGTTAAATAGGCATAGAAAAACAAGAGAGTCAACTTCGGGAAGGTCGATGTTGCAAAGAAAGATTCCGTGGGAGGATAAACGAGATTATCTTACAAATAATTTTCAAATAACATTTTGCTTCATCGTAAAATTGGCGAAGTATACTCTAAAAATGCACCTGGCGAACTCATTTGCTAAAATAAAACTCTAAAAATGCACACCAAATGATTGAAAGGCTCCAATTGCCCTGCAGCCTGAGAAGATGCAAAAGAAACCTTATGTTGAGAATCTAAATATTTAAACAAGAGAACATAATTGTGAAGGTGAGGCCGACATATGCATACATAGTTATGTACTAGAAGTAATCCTTGTTTCCGACTTAGTTAAATGTGAATCCAATAAAATTAACTGGGTTGATTTTAGCAAATGAGAAAACCATTTGCTAAAATCAACCCATTTCTCATTTGCTAAAATCACCCACTTGATTTTATGGGATTCCCATTTTTAGCAAATGGGAAACAAGGAAAGCTAGGGGGTCTTCTACTACGTAATTCTACATCAAATGCTCCACCAAATTCTACCATATAATCGGCTCAGACTTCACATATATAGGACTGAGAGATTGGTAGGATTGTTTTTCCGATTGAAATAAATTCAATCTACGGGAAGAGCAATCCATCTTAGAGGGGATAAATTGCATTCATGTGAAGGTCACCATCTCACCTGCATCTTTCACATGTGATTCTCTATTTGTTCAAAAAAGTTAGTTCCTTGACAATAAAACAGGGCCAAGTCTAAGACGACCAGAGCATTAGAAGCGATCGCATACCTTTAAAACATGGAGTCTGCCCAATACATACAGTTGAAGAAATAAGAAAGCATACGTACTAAACCGTGCACGAGCTGCAAGAGAGAGGTATTCAACACATCAGCTATTCTCCTAACCAAGGTAACATCCAAGCACATGACTCTAAAGCATAGAATGCGAGCCACATATCTTATAGCTTCTGAGCTTCAGCAAGAAGAGTAAGAATCACACTGCTACTTTAGTCAGGGGCGGAGCTGTTAAGAGACAACAGGGGTCAGTTGACCCCCCTGACCCCCAAAATTTCTATAGGGATTTTACTAGTATACCTCACAAAATTGCTAATTGACCCCTCTTTGATTTTTATTTTTTATTTTTTGCCCAGGCCTATGTTACATTTTGCTGAGAGAAAGGAACGTGTCTAATTCTTACCCCCCTAAACCAAAATTTTGACTCCGCCCCTGACTATAGTAGCCTTAAAGACTATGAAAATGTTTTTCTTGGGTAATTACTCTCGAAATTTTCAAAAAAACAGGCACAGCAGCAGGCTAGGGGCTTGTTGGGAGAGTTGGAAAATCTTAAAGCAGGCTCACCAGGTAAGTCAGCGCTTTCACTGGACCAGACCAGACAAGTAATAGCACAGTAGTTGCCACCTGTTAACAAAAATAATTCATTGCAACTTGGGGAAATTAATCATCCCCTTCAAATTTGCAGACGTTCTAGAATTTGCTTGACTAGGGGCAAACCATAGTTTTCCTGCCAGCTACGACATCCCATCTCAGGGAAGAGATCACTATTGGCAACGCAAAGAAACATCCAAAGTAACTCTGCACAAAATCAGAGAGTATTTTATTTTCAGCTGGGTTACCGAAAAATTAGTAGAAGTGTGGAACACAGTACAGACTGTCTGTTACAAGATATTGTATATGTACTCCACAAAGTCGTCAGCTCGTTCTAGACAGATCTGATCAGGTGTTCATAATTTGGAGTAAAAGGATTCGAACCTTCGCATGCCGGTACCAAAAACCGATGCCTTACCACTTGGCTATACTCCATATGGCCTGTTAAAGGGTTGGTTGGCCCCAATGTAGCATGGACACTGACACGGACACTGACACTGACACGAAAATTCTAAAAAATGGACATGAACACGCAGGGGGACACGGCAAAAATAAATAAATAATTTATATATAAAGATATTATATATGTATGAAGTAACAGTTTATATACATAAATATACACACTTTTTCTTTTGATATGTAAGATATGTACATTGTTAGAATTCAAGAACATATGCATACGTGGGTAGCAATCAGGGGGACACAGCGAACTCTGGAATTGTCCGTGCTACATAGTTTGGCCCACCTAACAGATGATGAGATAACATGATATGACACTGGAAGAAGGTGATAAACTTCCTATTTTAGTCAGAAGTTGACTGATTGTGAAACTAGGTATTCCCCTCTTCAGAAGATATGTTTGGGCAACCCTAAGGTTGAGACAAACCATGCTAGCCCACCCAGTCATGTTGATGGCAACTTGCAAGAATGGATCCATTGAAGTCTCTATTTGAGAAACCTGCATTGACCGAAAGAACTGTTGCAGTTGCGTGTAGAATAAATAGGTTATTGAAAAGCGTGTCAAGGGAAATATGCTATGCAATTTCAAATAGAGAGCTTCTTCGATAAAGACATAATATAGAGGTTTATTATGCAAATAGGACACAAAATAATTCTTTAATGTCAAAAGGACAAATCAATCTCATGTTCCAAAAATGCCTCCACTAGCCTATGAAAGTGCCTAAGCCGGCAAACCCTATGAAAGTGCCTAAATCTCCAAACCTAATGATAGTGCCTAAACCCCTAAAACCGTGTGAAAGTGCCTAAACCTCCAAACTGTATAAAAGTGCCTAAATTTCTAAAACCCTATAAAACCGTATGATACCCTAAGTGTCTAAACCTAAAATGCCTAAACTCATTATACCTTATCCCAAAGAGCCTAACCTCCTTAAAATTGAACCCCAAAATTTAACCCACACCTCCAAAATTGATGAGAGAGAGATTCTTTGGTCCCACCCATCTACATCAATGAGAGAGGAAAGAGAGGAGAGAGAGAGAATGAAATTGACGTCATCAATGAGAGAGAGAGAGAGAATTGACACTACAAGAAATTCTACAATTCACGGCGTTTAAAAAATGTCATTAAAGAGACGATAAACGCCTTTATTACTCTTCCCGGCGCTTTACACCAGCCGTCGGTGACGTGGCCGTCGTCTTATTGGGCCGGCGCTTTTAAAGTGCCGCAGGCCACATGACGTCATCATTCATTCAAGGGCGCTTCTTTGGGAAAACGCCGGATTCCGCATTAACTTTTTCTCAGTTGTCACGCGGCCGCCTTTCAAGTTCCAACCTCCATTTACTACTTGTTTCCTTTCCCAAAACATAATTATATAATATAAACAAGGTGAACAAGTTCCAACCTCTAGAAGCATATATAATATAAATAATTCAAGGTAAAGATCCCTCAACAGCAAACCAATACAAAACGAAAATCTTACCAAAACATTTATTACTATTAGCCAATAAATAATTACACAAACCAAACTAATATTCATACCCAACACCAAAAATGCGTTTCAGTAAGGAATATGTTTACATAACAAAAAAAACTGTAGGATTTTATCTACTATCACATCACTGTGTTTCATTCCATTATCCCCAGGTCCAACTGTGCTTGCATAGAAGTACCTGCCAAAAACATTGTTAAGTACATATTATAGTTTAATCCATTACAAAATAGGAACTCCTGAAGCTAAACTAAAAAAAAGAAAAAAGAACTGGAAATCAAATTAACATTACAATTGTAACACACGTATATAATCACTGTCCTCAAAGAAAAAATAAGACATTGTCACACCCTTGTGCATCTCATATGTTGTTGCTTTGCACTTCTACCATTAACAACTCCATCCTCTTTCCAGTTAAATCAATACCTATACACATTCAACTCTGCAAAGCCAAATTTTTATCTGCAATGCAAACGTAAAGTGAGAAACTTCAAATTTTGATCTGCAATGCAAACTTAAAGTGAGATCATCACTATCACCAGGGAAGAGTATACCAAAAAGAATTGCAAATGCAACAGAGAGAGATTCCAAGTTTCCAACACTACCATTCCAGGGGAATTAAACATATATGTAATCATCCATAGTTGAGTAACATGTGTCATTACTAAGTATCTTAATCAATAGCTGACCAACTAACCTTTTAGGAGACAGAAAAACATGTTGGAATCTTTTCAAAGATTGTTGCAATCAGGCGATATAAAACAGTGTATAGAAAATCTTATTCCAGTTGTTTAAACATAAAATCATGAACTAAAATATTTTCCATAATCTGAAAAATACTGAAAATAAATATGGATACACAAACCGAGGCCCGTGTTTCACACGGTGTCCTTAAAACAGATTCGCCGCCTCACCGGGGTGCTAGAGGTTTTGATCGACGTCCGTCTCCCAGGATACAGCGGTTGAAAGCTTAGTGTGCACCACACTAATAAGCTTGCTTCGAATTGAATTTCTGTGCGTAGTACTCTCTCACGGATGAAAAACCAAGTGCTAAAAATGCAAAGTTGAAGAACACGGCTTTTTGTAATGGGATGATGGTGTATCTTTAACTCATGCAGGGCTGCCCTTATATAGGCAAAAGATCTGAGTTGGAAACAAGAAAGCCAAGGTCATGCATGACCTACTATGATCAACACCTGGGCAGACAACCAACTGCATTTGGTAATCAGACTCAATTGCATTGAAGTCTGCCTTGAAGAAGATGATGGGGAGAGGTCCAGCTGTGGTGGAAAGAAAGAAGATGATCTCCTCTTGATTTGCCCAAACCGGCTCCTACAGTACCAGAGTGAAGCAAACTGCTTCTGGTTTGCTGCTGGACTAGTTGGGCCTAAATAAGTTTATTACAAGCCCAAAATAATATGGTCTAAGTCCAATCCAAAAGCCCGGTAGCAAAACTCCAATTCACACATTGAAAATGCCCCATCTTTGAATGACAATTTCTCATTCATTCCTCAGTGGATTTTTTGTTCATATTTAGGCGCACCAAAATAATTGAACAATATCCTATTTTTCCAACAATCCCCCACATGAATGAAATTGGCAGAAACTCACGCAGAAACTGACACAGATTTGGAGTGAGTACAACGGATAATTCATGTAGATAAGAAGGTAGCTTTTGGCTTTGAACCTTCCTTTATGAAAGTCTATCGAGTTTACTGGCTGATTAGTGAACGCAATGTCTTGAACTAATCTGCCGTTTATGTGAACCGAGACAACAGACTTCACACAAGAACTTCTCCTAACACAGTTCAATTCTCATTGTTGTGTTCATTTTGGCCTTGAACACTCGCCTGGTTCAGTGAGTATTTTCTAAGTAACTCTGCCTTCACGAATTCTTATAGAAGCGGCCGCACTTCATACTCACATAGGTGACCTCTTAATTTAAGAGTATCCTGCAATACTCCGTTTGGAAAAACCAACACATAAGAGTCATTAAAAGCAAAAGCTTAACCTTTTCCTTCACAGTCATCACTGTTACATCATAGGAATGAGTAGGAGTTTGACTCCTCAGTGATTCATCTTAGTTACACGCGATTAGCTTGTCCCTTTGAACCTAGATCTTGGGATCTCCAGTCAACTAGGTTGGGTTCTCCGTCACAGTAGTTTTAAGCATCATAGGCTTCAATCCCATTCCTTTCGATGCTTTATCAACTAGCTCTCGATTTAACCCTTTGGTTAGTGGATCCGCAATATTGTCTTTTGATTTTACATAATCAATTGTGACAATTCCAGTTGAGAGCAGTTGTCTAATGGTATTGTGTCTACGACGAA